>PITA01013496.1:0-57303 GCA_004023965.1 Spilogale gracilis | reverse complement strand
AAAAAAAAAAAAAAAAAAGAGTCTGCCTTTGACTCAGGTCATGATCCCGGGGTCTTGGGATCAAGTCCCACATCGGGTTCCCTACTCAGCGGGGAGTCTGCTTCTCCCGCTCCCTCCACCTCTTCCTACCCCAATTTGTGTTCTTTCTCAAACGCTCTGCTCTCTCTTTAAAAAAAAAAAAAAGTCTTCTATAACTTAAAAGATCTTCTGTATACATTCTCATACTTTCCAGTTACCATGGGATAAGTATTATTCCTGTTTTATTTTATTTTTATTTATTTATTTATGGGGCACCTGCGTGGCTCAGTTGGTTAAAGCATCTGTCTTCAGCTCCTGTCATGATCCCAGGGTCTTGGGACTGAGCTCCACATCGGGCTCCCTGCTCAGTGGAAAGTCTCCCTCCCTCCCTCTGCCTCTTCTCTGCTTGTGCATGCTCTTGTGCTTGTGCTCTCTCTTGCGCTTATTCTCTCTCTCAAATAAATAAAATCTTAAAAACAAAGATTTATTTATTTGAGGGGGCTGGTGGTGAGAGAGCAGAGGACGGGCAGAGAAAGTAAGAGAATCCTCAAGCAGACTAGCTGCTGAGCCTGAGACAGGGCTCAGTCCCAGGACCCTGAGACCATGACCTGAGCCGAAATCAAGAGTCAGGTGCTTAACTGACTGAGCCACCCAGGTTCCCCATTTGCTTTTATAGCTTAAATGCCTGTCCAGGATCACACAGAAACCTAAATGACAGACCTGAAACATAAAACTGTATTTTCTAATTTCAAACTTTCCTCCATGTTCTTTCTGTTCTTCCAACTATCTCTTACCCCAGAAAAATGTTAGAATACTGAAAGGACATACTGTATGAAAAAAATTCTGGGGAAAGATAACACTAAGTATATTCATTTTGCAACAGTGTACTTAAAAAAAAAAGAAACTCAAAGAAAAGTTAAGTTTTATGACTATAAAGAAACCATTGTGTATATGTTTCAGTTGATTATGAAAAAATGGGGGTAAGTCCAAATTTAAATTGAATGGAGATGACTGTTTTTGTGGATTAATTGAAAGCAGCTCTTTTATTTCTCCTCTTGGATCCTAGATTTGTAAAATAGAAGCACATGAAGACAAGCCTCTGCAGGCATAAAAAAATCCTCATCAGCCTTATTTCTTCTTTATTTGCACAGTGGCTAGTTAAGAGGAGGCAAGGAAATCGAGAGATGTGCAAAGTTGCAATCTTTTCCACACTGCTTAGGAAAGGAAATTAGCATATTGAATTTCTTTAGTATGTTGGGCTTCCTGCAAGGTACTATTACAAACATTAGTTTTAGGGCCTTATATTTTGGGTACGTTCACTGTAAGTGATCAGATTTTCCTTCAGTCTTCCCCTTCTTTGAATTAAAGTGCTATTAAGGGGCACCAGGGTGGCTCAGTTGGTTAAGCAACTGCCTTAGGCTCAGGTCATGATCCTGGAGTCCTGGGATTGAGTCCCACATCGGGCTCCCTGCTCGTCAGGGAGTCTGCTTCTCCCTCTGACCTCTCCCCTCTCATTTTCTCTCTGTCTCTCTCTCTCTCTCTCTCTCATTCTCTCTCTCTCAAATAAATAAAATCTTCTAAAAAGGTGCTATTAAGGTGCTTTAATAAGGTGCATCTCTATATGAATACATTCTCCAGAGTGTACAAATAGGCTATTTTACATTAAATATTACAAAAAGAAATGATCATTCACTTAAAAATATTTTTGAAACTGAAAAGAGAGTAACTTTCCTACAAAATTTTTTCAGATATCAGTGTAAAGAAGTAGACTTTCTCTTTCCTTGCTCCAGTATCTTCCTCCAAGGTCAGGAGCATCCCAAGTCTTGAACTCCTTTTATGAGGCAATTTTTTTTTTTTTTTTTTTTTTTTTTTTTTTGACAGCACAAGTAGGCAGAGAGGCAGGCAGAGAGAGAGAGAGGAGGAAGCAGGCTCCCCGCCCAGCAGAGATCCCGATGCGGGCCTCGATCTCAGGACCCTGAGATCGTGGCCTGAGCTGAAGGCAGAGGCTTTAACCCACTGAGCCACCCAGGCTTCCTATGAGGCAATCCTTTGAGTTTGGGAAAGACATATGAGGATAACCAGAATTGAAAACTGTTCAAGAACACTGATGAATTGGCATATGGGGATTATGGCTGAATGATGTATAAACAGATCCCTCAGAGGACAGAACTAACTTTGATCCAGTTGTAATTTGAAACAGCTATATGTAAGTTGGTCTAATTCACTTGGTTTCTTAGTACTTCATTTTTCCTGTCTGTAAAATTAAGATGGTTTACTACATAAATTCTCTGTCAGCAGTTTTGTTGTGTTAGCGTTGCCAACTGTCCTGATATGTCCGAGACGGACAGGTCCTTGGGACTCAAGACTTTCAGTTTTAAAACTGGGACAGTCCTAAGAAAATAGGATCAAGTTGATTACCCTATCAGAAGTATAATGAAATTGAAATGATTTTGGGTTTGATTAACCCAGTCTTAATTAATTAGATGACTTTGTGGTGTAACTTCAAGTATTATTGCAGTGATATATTGTTAGTGTTCACTTAGAGAAAACATTTTTCTTTTTCCAGAAGTGAAATGTTGCCCATGACTTCATTTTTCCATCCTTAGCAGATACATGATAGGCTGCCTTAGCCCAGAAAAGATGTTTTCTTTTTGTAGGCTCTTATGGGTAATCTCATTCACAGTAAAGGAAGTTGAAGTTTGATGAGATTAGTAGAGAGCTAAAAAATAGTGTTGGTTTTTTTTCAACTACATATTTATTTCTCAGATTTTTATTTTGAAGTATTTTAAGCATATGTAGGAAGTGTGACAAATAATAAGCACCCATGTACCTACCACCCAACTTTATTAAACTTTAACATCTTGTCTTTTTTGCTGTGTGTGCTTTATTTTTGAAGAGTATTTTCACTAAGTTTTTTCTTTCTGTTATATATTGATCCTACAGAAACAAAAATCTTAACAAAACAAAATTTTGCAATTATTTTGGACAGATGGCCTAGTTACATAACAAAAAGAAATTACAAAAGTTGAAGCACCTCTCCCACATTCCCTTCTTTTCCCAGAATAGTAGTTACTATCCTGAATTTAGTGTTTATCATACTTAATATATTTATGAACATAAATTATATTTAAAATATCACTTTGCATATTTTGAAAGTGTATGTAAAGTATGTGTGTGTGAAAGTTGTAGAAGAAAATTACCACATTTTTGAAATTATAGGTACATGTTACAGAAAAAGTGTTTTTGGAATTGATATATTGATAGATGTATATAGCTCTAGTTTTTTCCTTTTCTCTTTATTTTGTGAATATATAAAAATATCTTTTTTGTTCGTAAATAATTTAGTAGTTGCAGTTTTTCACAGTAACCAACATTGTTCCAATGACATTGTAATTCGTTGATCCTGCACATGTGTGAGTTTCTCAATGATAATTGCTGTCATTGGGTCATGAATCTTAAATTATAGTAGAGATTGCCAGTATGCTTTCCAAAGTGGTTGTATATCAAGAGCATATAGCAGTCTTCATTTCTCTACATCCTAGCCAGTTCTTGGTTTTGTCTGACTTAGTGTATATTAGCTGGATGAGTTTGGAGTGATCCCTCATGTTATTTTACTTTATTTTATTATTATTATTTTTAAAGATTTTGATTATTTATTTGATAGAGACCAGTGAGAGAGGGAACACAGGAGTGGGTGTGGGGGAGAAGGAGAAGCAGGCTTCCTGTGGAGCAGAGAGCCCGATGTGGGGCTCGATTCTAGGACCAAGGGATCATGCATGACCTGAGCTGAAGGCAGATGCTTAAGGACTGAGCCATCCAGGTGTCCCCCCCGTGTTATTGTAATTGTATTTCCCTGACTTCTAATAAGATGGAGCTCTTTTCCTAAAGCATATTGGCCATTTGCATTTCCTTTCCTTTTCTTTCTTTCTTTCTTTCTTTTTTTTTTAAGATTTTTATTTATTTGAGAGAGAGAGAGAGAGAGAGAAAACATGAAAGGGGAGAAGGTCAGAGAAAGAAGCAGACTCTTGGCAGAGCTAGAAACCCAATGTGGAACTTGATCCCGGGACTTCGGGATCATGACCTGAGCCGAAGGCAGTTGCTTAACCAACTGAGCCACTTAGGCGCCCATCTTTTTTCTGACTGATTTTGTTGAAATGTATATTTTGGTGGAGAGGGATGCTAATCTTGTGTTGGTTATATACTTTCAAAGTATTTTCTCCAGTTGTGTAGCTTCAGTTTGTTTATGGTGCATAGTTGAAATGTTTTAAGTTGGTGAATTATTCTTTCCTTTTAAAAGTGAAATTTATTCTTATTTTTTCAGTTAGAAATAGCTTAAGAGGAACGCCTGGTGGCTCAGTTGGTTAAGCGTCTGCCTTAGGCTTAGGTCATGGTCAAGCCCCATACTGAGCTCCCCAGCGAATGGGAGCCTACTTCTCCCTCACCTTCTGCCTGTCACTCCCCCTACTTATGTGCTCTCTCTTTCTCTCTCTCAAATAAATAAAATTAAAAAAAAATAGTATAAGAAAAATATGCCATGTAGATTATCAGCCCTGAATATGATAAAAGCTTTTCTATCTCTTACAAAGAAAGACTGAACTAAACTAGTATAGAGGGCACTGCAGTGTAGTCCAGCTAATGTTCAGCTTTTCCATTCATTGTCTTTCATCTGCATCAGAAAAATAAAACGAGAATATTAGTGATATTGATGATTTTTCCCTTTTATTTTTCTGGGTGTTCTGTCATATAGGTATATCATAATTTTAAAAGAATTCTTTGTATTTTTAAAATACTCATTTTAGGGGCGCCTGGGTGGCTCAGTTGGTTAAGCGACTGCCTTCGGCTCAGGTCATGATCCCGGAGACCCGGAATCGAGCCCCACATCAGGCTGCCTGCTTGGCGGGAAGCCTGCTTCTCCCTCTCTCACTCCCCCTGCTTGTGTTCCCTCTCTGGCCTGTGTTTCTCTCTGTCAAATAAATAAAATATTAAAAAAAAAATACTCATTTTAGGGAGAGCAAGCTGGGGGAGGGGCAGAGGAGTTTTTTTTTAAGATTTATTTATTAAAGTTTTTATTTTTTTATTAAAGATTTTTTTTAATTAAAGATTTTTATTTTATTAAAGATTTATTTATTTATTTAGAGAACCGGCTCTATGGTAGGAAGAGCAAAGGGAGAGCAAGATGTAGAGCAGACTCCCTGCTGAGGGCAGAGCCTGCCATGGGGCTTGATCCCACAACCCTGAGACCACGACCTGAGCTGAAATCAAGTCCGATGCTTAAGTGACTGTGCCACCCAAGTGCCCCTTAAAAGAAGACTTTTTTTTTTTTTTTTTTTAGAGATTTTATTGATTTGACCGAGAAACACAGCTAGAGTGGGAACACAAGCAGGGGGAGTGAGAGGAGGAAGCAGGCTTCCTGCTGAGCAGGGAGCCAGATGCTGGGCTCTAACCCGGGACTCCAGGATCATGACCTGAGCTGAAGGCAGACGCTTAATGGTCAAGCCCCCCAGGCGCCCCTAAAAGAAGACTATTTTTAAAAGAAGTTTTTTGGATGTGAAGAAAGGTTGCAAAAGGACTGTAAGGCTTTAGTGGGATATTAGTGGAAAGGGCGAAGCATTCAAGGTTCTCCGTGATGAATAACTAAGAGTAAAGGGGAGAATTAGAACAACTTATGTAAAAGAAACCAAAAAAGAGCACCTACCTGGGTGGCTCAGTGGGTTAAAGCCTCTGCTTTCGTCTCAGGTCATGATCTCAGGGTCCTGGGATCCAGGCCGAATCGGGCTCTTTGCTCAGCAGGGAGCCTGCTTCCTCCTCTCTCTCTGCCTGCCTCTCTGTCTACTTGTGATCTCTCTCTCTGTCAAATAAATAAATAAAATCTTTAAAAAAAAAAAAAAAGAAACCAAAAAAGCATGATAGCTTGGGGTCTTTGAAAGGGCCTGTATTTATTATTGGAGTTTCTAATTTGCCCTCGAGGTATGTTTGTCATTCTCCAGCTTTAAAGACTAAAATATTTACAGTGCATTTTTAGGACATTTTCATCAACAATAATAAATTTTTGGATTAACCTATTAGCTTTAATTATCTACAAAATTAACCATATAAGACACTCTTAATTCCTACTGATAACAGATGCTTGCTGACCCCATCTAGTTTTTAAAATCCCTAAAAGCAGAACTTTGTTCATGTTTCTGAGCTGCCTTTGGAGTTTATTAATCACCCAGTAACTCTAAACCAGTTCCATACAAGCCTCCCAGGTTTTTATCACATTAGCAAGAACATTTTTAAGTTTTGTATCTGTGAATAAAAACCTGAGGTGAGTCTTGCTAGTTCAGCTTTTGTGTGAGAGGCTTCTCTGGGCCTCGTGTTCTCTGGACACACTTCCCTTAGCCATCTTATTACATCACGGCTCTTGCCACCACCTTAGGTCTGTGTTGCTGTCACTCTGTGCGTTAAAGCTCCAGTTTTAAGTAGAATGGGCTGTTCAGTATGTCACAAGAACCTAAGTTAAGACTTCATTTTATTCTTTTTCTCTCAACAAAGTATCCCTGCTTCCTTCGAGATGGGATTCAGTCAAAAATTTTACTTCTTTCCATTAGTTTACTCATCACCTCAGCTAGAAGCTAGCATGGACTTCATGTTTGGTTTTGCTATTAGTTGGCTACATCTATAGGGATTGTAGACTAGAAGGTAAACTAATGGCTCACCTATTTCTGACAAGGTCCAAAGCTTACAAGTTGTGATATAGTTGAAGTTCTTGGTTTCCTAAAGGTATTGTGTAGGTTGGATATTAGAGTAGCTCCAACAAGAACATTATCTGAGCCTTTTTCTGTAGTTTCTAATCCATCATAATCCTTAGGTTTACTTTTACTGTAATTATTAAAATAGTTTGTATGGTTTTATTTTGATTTTGTGCAAAATTTTGATGGTAAAGCTCTTTTTCCTTGACCTGTCATTATTCTTTGCCAGAAGTCAGCCTCCATTTCAGCTGACATGAAGAAATTTACTAAAACTAGAGGAATCTGAAAATACAAACTTTAGAATAGTAAAAATTCATGTTTTGATTTGGTGTAGACTTACATTTTTTTATGTGGATTAGTGGACACCTTTTCTAAAACAACAGTTGATTTTAAATAAGTCTGAGATTTGTTTATACTGTTTATTAACCCTTTTTAAATGTGTATGAGAGCAGTGATTTTTCAGACTTTGTGTACATTGGAATCCCCTGGAAGAACTGTTAATAAAAATTCTCTAGACCCCAAACCCAAAATTACTGATTCTGTCTGAGTCTGAGATGAGACCACAGAATTTGTGTTTCTGACCCGTTCCCAGATTTTGTCAGTACTTTTGGTCTAGGGTTTGGGAACCAGTATATTGGGTGAAGAAATAAAGGGAAAGTGATATCAGAGAAAAATGATTAGACTTAAAAATTGAATATTCTGGGACGCCTGGGTGGCTCAGTTGGTTAAGCGACTGCCTTCGGCTCAGGTCATGATCCCAGAGACCCGGGATTGAGTCCCACATCGGGCTCCCTGCTTGGCGGGAAGCCTGCTTCTCCCTCTCTCACTCCCCCTGCTGTGTTCCCTCTCTCGCTGTGTTTCTCTTTGTCAAATAAATAAAATCTTTAAAGACAAAAAAAAAAAAATTGAATATTCAGTATTTTCATATTAGTATATTCTGACCCAAATTTTCTAGACCTTAAAGAAATTGTCAAAAGCGTTTTTGATTTACATTAGAAAAAAAAATCAGTCATTTGTACTAAAAAAAAAGCTTTAAAATAATAATCCATTGAGAGATTAATAATGATTCCTTTTTTAAAAAACATTTATTTATTTATTTGACAGAGAGATCACAAATAGGCAGAAAAAGAGGGGGAAGCAGGCTCTCCGCTGAGCAGAGAGCCCGATGGGGGACTTGATCCCAGGACCCTGAGATCATGACCTGAGATGAAAGCAGAGGCTTAACCCTCTGAGCCACCCAGGTGCCCTCAATAACAATTCTTTATATAAAGCAGTTGCTGAAGAACACATACATAAATTTGCTACCTTCGATGGCTAAATTTACATGAAAGTATGTTTAGTCTTGGGGTATCTGGGTGGTTCAGTGCGTTAAGCCTCTGACTCTTGATCCCAGCTCAGGTCTTGATCTTAGGGTCATGAGTTCAAGTTCTGCACTGGGCTCCTTGCTGCGTATGGAGCCTATTTTTTAAAAAAAGTATGTTTAATCTTTATAAGTGAAGGTTATCTGCATAATCTTTTTTTGAATTCAAAACATTAAATCCAAAGAACCTTATTAAGTTGTTAAGTCATAGACTGGCAGAACTAACCTCATTTTCTAAATGATGGGTGGGTCACTTTTTTTTAAGTGTGAGAAATTCTATAAAATTAAACAGCAGAGAGACCTATAAGCTATTTGGTGTTAAGTCCTACGAACCTTGAGAAAATAAATGAAAGGAGTGATATAAATTTAAATTGAATCGGGCCCAATAAGCCTTTGACAGTGTTATTATAGTATTTATAGTAATGAATCTGTTCTCCCAGTTATGTCAAAATGAAGTAAGGAGAAAGAAAACTTAGTCTTGATACCTCCAGAGGAAAATGCTTCCTTCTGCATGAGAGTAGTCAGTGATCTTTGGCATAGATATATATTTTTTTAATTTTATTTATTTATTTGACAGAGAGAAACACAGCTAGAGAGGGAACGCAAGCAGGGGGAGTGAGAGAGGGAGAATGAGGCTTCCTGCCAAGCAGGGAGCCCACTGTGGGGCTTGATCCCCGGACTCCGGGATCATGACCTGAGCTGAAGGCAGCCTCTTAATGACTGAGCCACGCCCTTTGGCACAGATCCTAAGAATTTGTTAAAACAAAATGAAACAAAACAAAAAAATCCCTCTGGGTTCAAGCCTAACGCAACAGCCCCATAAATATTAAATGTTATCTTTAACCAGTTATATCAAGTGTTCGGGGAGATGACAGCCTTCCTTGATGTTAGAGTAATGGTTAAGGCTCTAACTTAGGGAATCATGATGCTTGGCCAGATGCTGGATGGAATTCTGTGTGCTGTTGGAAACATGTTGTCTGTGATTGATAAATATTTTCAAATGTTCCACATAACTTGCCAGTTCTTCAGTTAAGCTACACTTCTAGTTTTTCCTATAGTGCAGGCTCAGTAGCTTCACATTTCTAATTGTAGAAATCCAAACAGTTTCCATAAAGTCTCATAGGATTGTTACTTTTTGTTATAAAAGAATAATCATTTTAAGTAAATAAATAATTTGCAGGCTATAAACACATCAACATACTGAAATGCATTTTTAGGCATGGCAATTGTTATGAAAATGCTTATGTGAAATAATTTTAGATTAAGAAAGGACACAATACTTGTGAACATTCATTGTAATTGTAAATATGTGTGTATGTTGAAAAACACTAGATTTTGGGGAGTAGTAAGAATAAGTTGTTTTCCTCATAGAATTATTTACATTTGGGCGCCTGGGTGGCTTAGTGGGTTAAAGCCTCTACCTTCGGCTCAGTGACCTGAGTCAGTGATCTCAGGGTCCTGGGATTGAGGCCCGCATCAGGCTCTCTGCTTAGCAGGGAGCCTGTTTCCTCCTCTCTCCGCCTGTCTCTCTGCCTACTTGTGATCTCTCCCTCTGTCAAATAAATAAATAAAATCTTTTTTTTTTTTTTAAAGAAAGTTTAAAAAAAAGAATAATTTACATTCATATTCCACAATATAAAATTATAAACAAGTGTGGCAATAAGGGCCATGAATAAATTTAAAAAATTATTGAAGGCTTATCATGCATAATGGCAGGTAAATTTTAATATACAAAGAATTCTTATGAACTCGAACATAACTCAGTAAGAGCATTGCCAAAGGAGATGAGCAATATATAAGGAGGAAGAAGAAGAAAAATAAATGTCAATAAATACATGAAAAGACTAATTGGTCAACCTCCCCAATAATAAGAAACATAGACATGAAAACTTTCTTTTTTACCTATTGGATTGAAACCCATTGCAGCTGGCTCAGTCAGTACAATATGTGACTCTGAGTTAAGTTAAGCCTCATGTTGGGTGTAGAGATTACTTAAACTAAATAAAATCTTTTAAAAAAAACACACAAAAGAAAAACCTAGTGCTACTGAAGGTATGGGGAAATGGGCATTCTCATGTGCTGCTCATGGGAGTTTAATTTGTGTTTATTTGGAGGCAAGTTGTCAGTTAAGTCTGCAAATACTCAGGCCTTTTGGAAATAATTTAGAATTCTAAAAATACACGTGCCTTTTTATGTATATGTGTGTGTGGGTACACATTAGGTGCCCCTAAAAATGTACATATCCTTTGACTTAAGATTTCCACCTTTAGAAATGTATGCTATAAAAATATTACCACAAGGGCACCTGCATGGCTCAGTCAGTTAAGCAGCTGCCTTAGGCATCCAGAACCCTGGGATCAAGTCCCACATCAGGCTCCCTACTCCATGGGGAGTCTGCTTCTCCCTCTGCCTGCTGCTCCCTCTGTTGTACTCTCTCTCTCTCTCCCTCTCTCTCTGTCAAATAAATAAAAACTTAAAAAAAAAATTATAAGAGTGCCAAGAAATGTAGACAAATATATTTGATAAAACATGTTGTAATGCTGAGACTTTTAAGATGATTTCAATTCTGTGTTCCTTATGGTTTATCCAGTCAGTACTATAAAATAACGGTTGATAATAGGATGACTAAACTGTCTGAATTAGAATCCCTGTTCTAGACCTTCTTAGCTCTGTGATTTTTTGGTAAATTTTCTGGTGTTGAAGCTTCAGTTTATCTCCCTGTTAAAAGAAGTTTATATTAATAAATTCAGTGTTTATTACCTGAAATGCTTAGCATAGTGTCCTGCACATACGTGGTCAATAAATTTTAGTAAATATTTTCATAAGTGTCATTACTGTGCTGCTGTTGTTAAGACTGAGGTTTAGTGGGGTGCCTGGGTGGCTCAGTTGGTTAAGCCACTGCCTTCAGCTCAGGTAATGATCCTGGAGTCCTGGGATCAAGTCCCACCTTGGGCTCCCAGCTCCATGGGGAGTCAGCTTCTCCCTCTGACCTTCTCCCCTCTCATGCTCTCTCTCACTCTCTCTCAATAAATAAAATAAAATAAAATAAAAAGATTGAGGTTTACTGTTACTGGCATAGAAAGGTATCTGATACATTATTGTGACGAAAGCAAATTATAGAACATGGCTTTCAAAAAAATTTAGAAGTATGGGGTACCTAGCTGGCTCAGTCAGTAGAGCGTGTAACTCATGTTGATCTTCGTGTTGTGAGTTCAAGCCCCATGATTAGTGTAGAGCTTACTTAAATTAAAATTTAAAAATCTAAAAAGTACTTAAGGTTGCTCACCAAGTTCATATTATGGGGCAAAGATTAGGAGGACACTTTTCTATGTTAGAAATAAAAGTTTGTAACACTTTTTAAAACTTGTAAAAAATGTTTATAAGCTTTTGTTTATAGTCTTTTTTTTTTTTTTTTTTCCAGGAATTTATTTGAGAGGGTGCCTGAATGGCTCAGTGGGTTAAGCCTCTGCCTTCGGCTCAGGTCATGATCTCAGGGTCCTGGGATCAAGGCCCGCATCGGGCTCTCTGCTTGGCGGGGAACCCGCTTCCCCCTCTCTTTCTGCCTGCCTCTCTGCCTACTTGTGATCTCTCTCTCTCTCTGTCAAATAAATAAATAAAATCTTAAAAAAAATAAGTATTTGAGAGATTGAGAGAGAGCATGAGCAGGGGGAGGGTCAGAGGCAGAGGGAGAAGCAGACTCTCTACTGAGCCGGAAGGGGCTTGATCCCAGGACTGTGGGATCATGACCTGAGCTGAAGGCAGATGCTTTACCAACTGAGCCACCCAGGCGCTCCTGTTTATAGTCTTTTAATTCAAATATAAAACTTAAAAAAAAAAAAGGCAGAAAACAAGGTTTAAAAAAAACAACAGGACTACACTGTATGAATAGTTGCTGTTTGAGAAATGCTCTCCCTTGCTTGAGGGTCCACATGCCTTTGGTGACTGGGCTTATACCTGCATCATGTTTTGAAGTAGAAGAAGGAAGAAAGAATTAAAATGAAGCCTCTGGCTTAATGGTGTAGGAGTCCCGGAGAATCTGGCTTCACAGGAACTCATTTCCCACATACTTACCACTTCCCATAGGACTCCACCCTCCCTGCCACTTACAACATTTATATAGTGAGTAATCCTTCCTTCTGCCACTGAAATGAAATCATTTATAATGGCTACAGCACTTGTTTTTCTAGACCTTAAAAATAGCTTTTAAAGGCAAAACGATGGAGGCAATAAAAAGATCAGTGGTTGCCCAGAGTTGTAGTGGAGAGAGAGAGAGATATAAATAGGCAGAATACAGAGGATTTTTAGGACAGTAGAACTATTCTATATGGACTTTGATGGATATATGTTACACATTTTTTTAAAGCCCATGGAATATGTAACATCAAGAGTGAACCCTAATGTAAACTATGGACTTTGGTGATAATGGCCTGTTAATGTAGATTCATCGATTAGAAATGTACCACTCTGGTATAGGATGTTGATGGCAGTGGGGGTAAGGGGGTAGTTGGTGGAGACTGGGGGGGGGGGCCCGCAAGGGTATATGTGAAATTTGTACTTTCTGCTCAGTTTTGCTGTGAACCTAAAACTGCTCTATAAAAAGTAAAGTCTGTCTGTTTTTTTTTTTTAAGCTAGAAATGACCTACTAAACTACACACACAGGCCTTTATGTTCTTAATCTTTCAGAGGTATATGCTAAAATATTTACAAAGGAAATGATATGTCTGAATTTGTCTCAATAGTAGAAGGGTAAGGTGTATGGGAAAATAGATGGAATAAGGTTAGCCATGAGTTGGTAGTAATTGAAGCTCAGTAAAGTGTACATGGGACTTCATTTTACACTTCTGGCGGTATTTGTCTTAACTTTTCCCATAATAAAAAAGGTTTTTTCTTAATTAGCCTTAAAAAGAATGCTAGCCTATCATCCTAATATTTTAGCTGCCAGAATTTTCCATTTTGGAAAAATCTCTTAGTAGTTCTAGTGTCATCCTTCTTCTTTTTTTTTTTTTTTTAACATTTTATTCATTTGAGAGAGCACAGTGGGGGGGGGTAGCAGAGGGGAGCTGCAGAGGAAGAGGGAGAAGCAGGCTCCCCTATAAGCAAGGAGCTCTGTGTAGGACTCAATTTCTGGGATCATGACCTGAGCCAAAGGCGGATGCTTACCTGACTGAGCCACCCAGGTACCCTAGAGTCATCCTCCTTTTTAACAGTTTCAAAGCACCTACACACCCCTTTTAAGAAAGACACTTTATTTTTTGTTGTTGTTCAGGTATAATGGGCATACAGTAAAGTACCCATGTTTAAAGTACACCATTTGATGAGTTTTGCTATTTGTATATGTATCCTTGAAACCACCACCACAGTCAAGATAATGAAGTTGATCACCTCCAGAATTTTCCTCATGCTCCTTTGTAGTCTGACCCATTTTGGCTCTCCCCAGCTACTCCTCATCCCCAGGCAGCTACTGATAAGTTTTTGTCCCTATACTCTAGTTTTCATTACCTAGACATTTGTACAGATGAGATCATGTGGTACATACTCTTTTGCCTGGCTTCTTTCATTCAGCGTAATTTTGAGATTGATCAGTGGCATAGCATGTATCAATTGTTTATTCTTTTTTACCTCTGGGTTGTATTCCATTATATGGATATACCAGTTGTTTTTTTTTTTAAGATTTTATTTATTTATTTGACACACAGAGAGAGATCACAAATAGGCAGAGAGGCAGGCAGAGAAAGAGGGGGAAGCAGGCTCCCCTCTGAGCAGAGAGCCAGATATGGGACTCAATCCCAGGACCCTGAGATCATGACCTGAGCTGAAGGCAGTGGCTTAACCCTCTGATCCCCGATATACCAGTTTTTTAACCATTTACTTACTGATGGATATTTGTGTATTTTCCAGTTTGGGGTTATCAATAAAGCTGTTATGGGCATTCATGTACAAATAATTGAATGGACATATGCTTTCATTTATTTTGAGTAAATAAGAGTAGAATATGATCTGATGGAATAGGTATATATTTAATTTTTCAAGGTACTGTCAGTTTTCCAATTGGTTGTACATTTTTGCAACAACAGCGTATAAGGGTTCCAGTTCTTCCACTTGGTATACTTGGTGCAGTCAGTCTTTTTAATTTTTTAGCCATTCTAGAGTATATGTAGTGGTTTTAATTTACATTTTTCTAAATAATGGTGGTAAGTATCTTTTCATGTGCTTATTGGTCATCCTAATATCTTTGGGGAAGTATCTGTTCCAATCTCCCAATTTTTAAATTGGGTACTTTGTTTTCTTAGCTTTGAGAGTTCTTTATATATTGTGGATGCAAGTATCTGCAGTATATATGCTTGGCAAACATTTTCTCCCAGTCTGGGGCTTGTATTTTTCTTTTCTTTCTTTTCTTTCTTTTTTTAAGATTTTATTTATTTATTTGATAGAGGGAACACAAGCAGGGGGAGTGAGAGAGGGAGAAGCAGGCTTTTTTTTTTTTTTTTTAAGATTATTTATTTATTTATTTGACAGAGAGAAACACAGCTAGAGAGGGAACACAAGCAGAGGGACTGAGAGGGGGAGAAGCAGGCTTCCCGTGGAGCAGAAAGCCTGATGTGGGGCTCGATCCCGGGTCTCCAGGATCATGACCTGAGCTGAAGGCAGTCGCTTAACCAAGTGAGCCACCCAGGCGCCCCGAGAAGCAGGCTTCTTGCCAAGCAGGGAGCCCGATCTGGGGCTTGATCCCGGGACTCCAGGATCGTGACCTGAGCCGAAGGCAGACGCTTAATGACTTAGCCATCCAGGTGCCCCTGTCTTTTTATTTTCTTAGCAGTGTTTTTTTAGAAATGGAAATAGGTCAGTTTAGATATTGGTGGAAGTCTCTTTTATTAATTTTTTTCTTTTGTGGCTCTTTTTTTGAGTATCATCTAAGAAATCTTTGCCTAACTCAGGTTCTCGAAAGTTTGTACATTTTCTTCTGGAAACTTGATATATTTAAGTGTCTATAGTATAATGTTTTGTACATCATATGAGATGCAGAACAAAGTTCATTTTTCTCTACTTGGATTTCCAATTGCTTTGGTACCATATGTTGAAAAAGACTTACCTTTATCTACTGAATTGCCTTTGCACCTGTGGCAAAAATCAGTTGTCCATATATGTGTCATTCTGTTTCTGGGCTTTCTGGTCTTTCTGTTGGTCTCTTTGTCTGACTTTGGGCCAATAGTACATTTTCTTGATTATTGTAAATGTGTAAGAAGTCTTAAAATCAAGAAGCATTAGTTTTCCGACTATGAAAGTTGTTTCAGATAGCCTAATTCTTTTGTATTTCCATGTGGTTTGCAAGCATTTCTACAAAAAAGCTGATAGAATTTAGATTGAGATTACATTGAATCTATAGATCAGTTGGAAGTGGGGTGTTGGTAGAAATGACACCTTAACAATAATGAGTCTTTCAATCCATGAACACAGTATATCTGCACATTTTTTTAGGTCTTAAAATTTTTTTTAATTGTTGTAAATAACATGAGATAAAATTTAAAGCTTACTATCATATCCATTTTTAAGTGTACAGTTCAGTAGTGTTGACTCTTCACATTGTGGTGCAACAGAGCTCTAGAACGTTTTTAACTTGCAAAACTGAAACTCTATACCCATTGAAGAGCAACTCCTCATTTCCCCCTCCTCGCAGTCCCTGGCAGTCCCAATTATGCTTTCTGGGTTTTTTGTTTTGTTTTGTTTTTTTAAAGATTCTTTTTATTTGACAGAGAAACACAGCTAGAGAGGGAACGCAAGCAGGGGGAGTGAGAGAGGGAGAAGCAGGCTTCCCACTGAGCAGGGAGCCCGATGTGGGACTCGATCCCGGGTCTCTGGAATCATGACCTGGCCCTTGTTTTGTTTGTTTTTTTTTTTTGAGATGGACTACTTTAGATACTTTAATAAATGGAATCGTGTAACATTTGTCTTTTTGTAACTTATTTAGTATAATGTCCTTAAACTTCTGTCCATGTTGGGGCGCCTGGGTGGCTCAGTTGGTTGGGCGACTGCCTTCAGCTCAGGTCATGATCCTGTGTTTCTAGCTCTGTTTCTCTCTGTCAAATAAATAAATAAAGTATTAAAAACAAAAAAAACAACTTCTGTCCATCCATGTTTTAGCATGTGACAAGATTTTCTTCTCTTTTAAGGCTGAATAATATTCCATTGTACGTATACACCACATTTTGTTTGTTGATGGACATTTGAGGTGCTTCAGTTTCTTAGCTTTTGTGAATAATTCTGCAGTGACCATGGATGTACAATATCTCTGAGATACTGCTTCTAATTCTTTTGGATATATGCCCAGAAGTGGGGCTGCTGGATCATCTGATAACTAACTCTGTTTTTAATCTTTTGTCTATAATAGCCATGCCATTTTACCTTCCCAACAGTAGTGCACAAGGGTTTCAATTTCTCTGCATCCTCGCTAATCCTTGTTATTTTTTTGACAGTAGCCATCCAAATGGGTGTAAGATGGAATCTCATTGTTTTGATTTGCATTCTCTAATGATTAGTGATCTTGAACATCTTTTCATATGCTTATTGGCCTTTTGGGGATTTGGATATTTGGAGAAATGTCTGTTCAAGTCTGTTGCCCATTGTAAAATCAGACTATTTTGGGCCCCTGGGTGGCTCAGTTGGTTAAGCATCTACTTTCAGCTCAGGTCATGATCCCAGGGTCCTGGGATTGAGCCCCACATCCCTGCTTAGCTCCTTCTCCCTCTGCTGCTCCCCTCTCTTGTGCTTTCTTGCTTTCTCTTTCAAATAAATAAATAAAATCTTGAAAGAAAGAAAGAAAGAAAAATAAAATTAGATTATTTGGCTTTTGTTGTTGTTGAGTTATAGGAGTTCTTCATATATTCTGGATATTTACCCCTTAGCAGATACATGATTTACGGTTATTTTCTCCCATTCTGTGGTTTCCTTTTTATTCTGTTGGCTGTTTCTTTGATACAAAGAAATTTTAAATTTTTTATAGTCTTATTTATCTATATCTGCTTTTGTTCTTTAATTTCTCTTGGCAAATTTTTGTAGTTTTCAGTGTACAAGTATATTTGGGGCTCCCCAGGATCATGCTCATGTTCAGTGAATAGCTAGAAGAACTGACAGAACTCAGAAAAGCTGTTATACTCACTGGCTATAGTTTATTACAGAAAAAGAATACAAATTAAAATTAGCAGATAAACACATTATAGGGCAGAGTCCAAGAGATACCAGGCATGAGCCTCCAGTTCTTTCCTCCTAGCAGAGTCATAGGAACAGTGTTTAATTCTCCCAGGAACATGCACAGAGTATTGCTGACCACGAAGCTTACTTGAGCTTTGGTGTCCAGGAGTTTTATTGGGGGCTGGTCATCTAGACATAACTGACCATAGTTCTCTAGCCTCTCCCAGGGTTAAGCAGGTATCTGTGGCCCAAGAGATCACATTGTTAGCAGTGTGGCCCAAAGCCTCATATAAATAAAAGCACTCTTAACAGGTGGGATATGCCAAGGGCTTAGAGGTTATCTCCCAGACACCAGGCCAGATCTTTCTCTGGCATGTGCAGGGTTTGGACACCCTGACCAACTGAGTTAATCCCTTACTGCACAATAGGCCTTTCACATCTTTTCATCCTTTAGGTCTCAGCTCACATGTTACTTCCTCGGAAAGATATTCTCTGGCCACATTATCTAAAAATAGTCCCATCCCACATATTTTTTTTTTTTTTAAATCACATCACCCTTGTTACAGTACTATACAGCTCTAAATATCTTACTATCTCTCTCCCCCTGCTTGAAAGCAATTTATGAGAGGAGAGACCTTATCTGTCTTTTTGACTGCTATATTCCTGGCATTCACTTTTTAAAAAATTAGTAAGAGTATGGGTACCTGGGTGGCTCAGTGGGTCAAAGCCTCTGCCTTCGGCTCGGGTCATGATCTCAGGGTCCTGGGATTGGGGCCCGCATCGGGCTCTCTGCTTGGTAGGGGGCCTGCTTCCTCCTCTCTCTCTGCCTGTGTCTCTGCGTATTTATGATTGCTCTCTCTGTCAAATAAATAAAATCTTTAAAAATAAAAAAACGAATAAGTGTAGTCATTAAACCTAGACACTAAAACAGTACCGTAAGCCAAATAAGGTTCTAAGTACCATGAGCTAATGATGGCAAAGGATATGAATATTTAGTTCATAGAACAAAATGCTCTTCTCTAGTAATAAAAGAAGTTATACTATGTTTGCATATTTAACCTGTCAGATTGGTAAAAAGTCAAGCATTTCATAGAGTGCTTTGTATAAGGGCTTGTTGAAATAGGAACTGTCCAAAAAAAAAAAAAAAAGAAAGAAAGAAAAGAAATAGAAACTGTCCTCTACTGCTTAGTCTTGAAACTGGTACAACCCATAGGGGGGAGGGTGATTCAGCAATACTTATCAGGATTTTAAATGCATACATACTTTGACCCAGTAGCTTCACTTCAGGAAACTTACCCTACAGATAAGCTTTTGCACATGTGAAATAACTTATAAGAGGCATTCATTGCAACAGTGTTTGTAAATGGCAAAAAGTTGGAAACATGTTTGTAGCAGTAGTGTCTACAATAGCCAAAATATGGAAAGACGCAGATGTTCATCCACAGATCAGGTGAATGGATAACGGGTGTGTGTGTGTGTGTGTGTGTGTGTGAGAGAGAGAGAGAGAGAGAGAGAGAGAGAGAGAGAGAGAGAATATTACTCAACCATCAAAAAGAGTGAGATTTTTGCCATTTGCAATGATGTGGATGGAGTTAGAGGGTATGCTAAACAAAATGAGTCACGGAAATATAAATACCATATGATTTCACTCATATTTAAGTGAATTTAAGAAATGAAACAGTTCACCAGAGGGGAAGCGAAGGAAAAATGAAAATGGAGAGGGAGGCAAACCATAATAGATGCTTAACTCAGGGAAACAAACAGGGTTGTTGGAGGGGAGGTGGATAGGGGTATGGGATAATTGGGTGATGGGCATTAGGAAGGTACTTGATGTAAAGAGCACTGGGTATGATACACAACTGATGAATCATTAAATTCTATCCCTGAAACTAATAATGCAGTATATGTTAATTAAATTGAATTGAATTTAAAAAAAGAAAAAAGTTGGAAGCAAGTGAAATGTCAGTCTTTAGGAGACTGGCCTAATACATTATGTTACATTCATATACTGGTTATGTAGCTGGTTTAAAAGTTTTTGTTTTGGGAGCACCTGAGAGGTTCATTTGTTGGGCATCTGCCTTCCGCTCAGGGCATGATCCCAGGGTCCTGGGATTGAGCCCCCCGCATTGGGCTCCCTGCTCAGTGGGAAGCCTACTTCTCCCTCTCCCCACTGCTTGTGCTCCCTCTGTTGCTGTGTCTCTCTCTGTCACATAAATAAGTAAAATTAAAAAAAAAAAAGAACAAACAACTTTGCAGAGAACAATGACAGTAGTAACATGGGACATTAGACAATTAAAACAATTAAACAGAGTTACGTGGGAAGGTTTTTTTAGGTTATTCCTTGTTATGTTCTTTGATTTTTGAATCATGTGAAAATTTTGCCTGCTTAAATAAATTTAAAGAAATTGAAACATAGTCAATTTTAAAAATAGTATACAAAGTACTATAAAGAGAAAGGGTTCGTTAAACAGCGCTCTGACATCCTATAGCAGCTTCAAGGGTGGGGCAGGGTGGGGTTGGCTGATGTTCATTATAAACCAGAATGTCCAGTTGAGTACTGTGAATGAACATATTATGATTGCTGCTTTCATGCTGGAGTTACCCAATTAAACTGTCCATATAGCCTAATAGGACAGCTGTGGTGCCATAGAAAGAACACAGATTTCAAAACAAGAAACTTGAATTTGATTCCTCTGTCTACTGTTTTCTGGCCTTGAGATTTTAGACAAATTGTTTTAACATTAATCTACCAAAACCTGTCAATATATACAATGAATAAATGAAATAATATGAGCATGCTTTGTAAATTATCAACTACTACATAAAGAAAACTATTATTATTTGTATTTTGGGTTATGTTGCATAGTAGACCCATTCAGTTGATCATAATTGTTTTGCTGAACGTAAGTCACAAACCAAACATTCTTAGCATATGACTTAGTCACCTCCTTCAAAGAAAATAGAAGTATGAATTTCCTCAACTCTCTTCAGCTGTCCATCCTACTGTGTCCCTGTCCTCCAGAGCCTACATTGCCTTCCTACTGGACTTTGGTCACTCCAATGACTTGTATTCAGCAAAAATTACCTTTCTTATTGAGTGGTGTATATATTACTACCTTTAGTGCTTTGGAATACTTTCCATTCCTCATAGGGTTTCATAAATATTTTCTTCATAAATATTTTCTGTGTGGGGTTAAAGAGTTACTACTTCCTGACCTTCAGACTGAGATAGAGGGTACCAGTTCCTTTGTAAAGTGAACCCCTGTCTTCTTCTGTTTCCCTCCACTTACTCCCTGCCCTGTTCCATGAGTTATTATCTCCCATTCTTGTATCCTCAATCTCTTTTGCTAGTCCTAACTGTGTGCTTTGACCTGATGAGTATGCTCAATTCTAACACCCCTAAAATGTTTTCAAATGTGAATCCCTTCTGTTGTCACCTCTTTTATTTTTTTGCTTCAAAGAGTGATTGCCTTTAACTTCTCAGTTTCCATTCATTCCCCAGTTCATGATGATTTGTGATCTCATTTCCCTCTTAACTGTTTTACTTTTGTAAAAATATTGATCAGCTTCCCTCTGCTAAATTCAGTGGCTCCTCAGCTCTTGTACCACCTGACTATTGATGACACATCTAAAATGTACTCCTTTGGCTGCTATGATGCACTCTTCCTGGGATTTCTTCCCTCTCCCCTGTTTTTCTCTTTATCTCCTTGGCTGGCTTTTCTCCTGTCAAGCTGCTGCTGAAACTTAGAGGTTATTCACTTCTTTCCTTAGTCGTCATCCCACTCTGTTTTTCTTTCCATAGTTGTTGCATTATATAATAACCAAGTCCATGATGTTCTTCTTTCCATCTGTACTCTCTCCCTGAGATTTCATCCATTTCCATAACTGTAGAAACTAATGCCTCCCCCAACTCTACCCTTGGACTTTGCTGCCTGGTTGCAGGTACCTCACATTCACCTATCTCCCTAATTAAAATAGCTGTCCTCTCCTCCTGCCCGCTCATCTTCTTGTGTTCCCTGCTCTATCATGCCATCATCACCTTCCCAGTCCCTTATGCCAGAAACCTCCAGAATCATCCTTGACTCCTTCCTGACCATGCACATGTAATTTGCCACCAAGCCTCATCAGTTCTGCATCTGAAATATCTTATACATCTCCTTGTTTTTATCGCCACGCAGTCATGTTTCTTTAAAAGGAAACATAATCTAATGTGTCATTACCTCAACCTTAACAATTTTTATGACTTTTTATTGCCTACAGGACGAAGTCTAAAGTCCTTGGGCATGGCAAATGAGATTTTTTACAACCTGTTCCTAACCTTTTCTTGCCACCAGCCCTGACAAACTGTGTTCCACAGCCAGCTCAGGAGTCCTCACTGGTTTTATGCATAGATCTTAATTTTCAATTTCACACCTCTGCAGTACTGTCACATTTGTGCTTGGAGCCCACCTTCTACTCACTTTTCTCAGGAATTGTACCTTTAGGGTGCCTGAGTGCCTCAGTCATTAAGAGCCTCCCTTTGGCTCAGGTGGTGATCCCAGAGTCCTGGGATAGAGTCCCGCATTGAGCTCCCTGCTTGGGGGGAAGCCTGCTTCTCCCTCTTCACTCCTCCTGCTTGTGTTTGCTCTCTCGCTGCCTCTCTCTCTGTCGGATAATTAAATAAAATTAAAAAAAAATTCATGCTGCCTTTCTGGACCACACAGAATGATCAGTCCTGCAGCACTTTATTCACATCTCTGATACAATATTTATCCTGTATTAAAGCAAACTTACAATCTTTTTAAGGACAGCATCTAGATCTTTTTAATTTCAGTATTGTCATAGCACAGTACCTGGAATACAGAATTTTGATCATTACTTATGGGATGAGTATTTTCAAAGTAAAATAAAAGAGAACTCAGCCCACACTGAGTCTGCAGAGTTCCCATGTTGTCTTGTGAACAGCTCATTGAGCGGTAGTTAAGAACTTGATTTCTATAGTCGGTCATGCCTGGGTTCAAACCCTCTCTGTATTGCTTCCTGGCTGTGGCCATTTCCCCACCTACAAAGTGGTGATGATGGGGTGGCTGTGAGAATTTAATGTAAAGCACATATCACAATCTTCAGTACATTGGAATAATTTTAAGCTGTTATTAAGAATGTAATGTATTTTTTTTAAAGATTTTATTTATTCGACAGAAACACAACTAGAGAGAAACACAAGCGGGGAAGTGAGAGAGGGAGAAGCAGGCTTCCGCAGAGCAGGGACCCTGATGTGGGGCTCGACCCCGGAACTCCAGGATCATGACCCAAGCTGAAGGCAGTTGCTTAACCAATTGAGCCACCCAGGTGCCCCAAGAGTGTAATGTATTTTTTTTTTTAAGATTTTATTTATTTGACAGAGAGAAACATAGCCAGAGAGGGAACACAAGCAGGGGGAGTGAGAGAGGGAGAAACAGGCTTCCCGCCGAGCAGGGAGCCTGATGTGGGACTCGAACCCGGGTCTCCGGGATCATGACCTGAGCCTAAGGCAGTCACTTAACCAACTGAGCCACCCAGGCGCCCCGAGTGTAATGTATTTTTAATGATTAAAATAATAGTTACACTCTGTGGTAAAAAACGAGGTAAAAGAGTGGCATGTTCTCACATGATCTTCCTAAGAGAACTTGTTCTTATCTTAACCAAGCTGATGACATTTTATCAGCAACAGTGACTATCAGTCTGCTTTCCTCTCTTACTCCATACTTATCTGGGAGGAGGAGTGCTGTTCTTTTCCTCCTGTTTTGTATATTTTTATTATTATTAAAATGCTCTTGAGATTCACTCCCCCTTTACAAAAATTTGAGTTTTAGATATGAACAGTGATATCAGAAAGGAAGTTAGACTTAAAGGGTAAGAAAGGGTAAACCCAGGTAAAGGATGCAAGTCGTGTTTGGATTAAGAGACTAAGGAAAGTAGAATCTAGGAAAGGTCCATTTTGTCATTTGTCAAATATTTATTGTTCCCTCATTCTATACAGGGCAAGGTGGGGATGCCTCTGCCTGGAGGGGTATCAGAATTGTTTAAGGCCTGATTTCTCTGAAGATTTTTAAAATCTTTTAAGTAATTTTTTGAAATAATTGTAGATGTACGTGCAGTTTTAAGAAATAATAGATCCCGGGGCACCTGGGTGGCTCAGTTGGTTGAGCGACTGCCTTTGGCTCAGGTCATGATCCCCGGAGTCCCAGGATCGAGCCCCACATTGGGCTCCCTGCTCAGCGGGAAGCCTGCTTCTCCCTCTCTCACTCCTCCTGCTTATGTTCCCTCTCTAGCTGTATCTCTCTGTCAAATAAACAAAATCT
Organism: Spilogale gracilis; assembly: GCA_004023965.1. Classification (NCBI taxonomy): domain Eukaryota; kingdom Metazoa; phylum Chordata; class Mammalia; order Carnivora; family Mephitidae; genus Spilogale; species Spilogale gracilis. The sequence goes on along the minus strand of PITA01013496.1, from coordinate 33,688 downwards.
TAAAAAAAAAGAAAAGAAAAGAAATAATAGATCCCTTATATATCACTACAAGGATTTTAAGTCTTATTAATGAGGGGGCGCCTGGTTGACTCAGTTTGTGGAGCACATGACTCTTAATCTCGGGTCATGAGTTTGAGCCCCGTTAGTTGGAAGTAGAACCTAGTTAAAAAAAAATTATGAAGGTGAGATAGTTCCTTGTATAACTGGTATGAAACCACAGGTAGAAAGCAGTTCATAATTTTGAAAAAGATGAAATTACTATGCTTGCAGCTGTAATAGATAAGGTTTCTTGCAGGTATCAATTTTTAAGCCAAACTTCAGAGGATGAGTACAATTTTGTTAGATTGAGAATGGAAGAGGAAAATGAGGTAAACCAAGAGCTGAGTGAGAGGAAGGACCTGGGTTCCTTCACCAAATAGCAGCAAATCGTCTAGACTTTTTATTCATTCATTCATTCATTCATTCATTCATTCATTCATTCATTCATGTATTTATCAGAGAGAGATAATGAGCACGTGAGGGGGGAGCAGTAGGCAGAGGGAGAAGCAGACTCCCTGCTGAGCAGAACCCCATGCAGCACTGGTTCCGAGGACCCTGGGATCATGACCTTTGCTGAAGGCAGACACTTAACCAACTGAGTCACCCAGGCACCCTTCATCTAGAGTTTTAAAGTGCACACCTCTTGTGAATCGATTCTTTTCTTCCCTTGAGTTTTTAGAACTCAAGTGATGATGGGCCTCTTTTAATCTCAGGTTTAATTATTCCGTTTTCTGTTTTTATAGAATACCTTGATTCTACTGAGAGTCTGACTTCTTGAAAAAAGTTTTTCTTGTGCTTTTAGAATGACAGTAGAGAACGGCATGAGCACAGCAGTGAAAGGCGGAGACGTGGCAACCCTGGGCCATTATCTAATGGACGACCCCAGGGTAACTCACGGCAAGTGGTGGAACAAGATGAAGAAGAAGATGAAGAGCTGACATTGAAATATGGAGCCAAACATGTGATCATGCTCTTTGTCCCCGTGACTCTCTGTATGGTGGTGGTCGTGGCTACTATCAAATCAGTCAGCTTCTATACCCGGAAGGATGGACAGCTGTATGTATGAGTGTTTTTTTATTCTCAGCGCCAGTCTGGCTTTTCTTTGTAGTGTATCATCATCACCCTGGAGGCCTCTGCTCTGAAGGAGCATGAAGGCTAGAGAGTTTGTCTGCTCTGACAGCCAGAGCAGTTTGAGGGGTTATTATTTGTTGCAGTAGGCAGAGAAAATGAGAGCTACAGAATTCTATTTCATGTATGGTGTCACTGGTTGGGTCTGAATTTAGTTGAATTTAATCGAGCAGGTAAAGAGTTGAATATTAATCTTTTCTACCTCAGGGCCGTTGGTCCCATTCTTCTTCTACTGGAACATTCTTTCCTTTTCTAGATTTGATGGATGAATTCTTATCATCGTTTTTTTCTTTCCTTAAATGTTAAATCCTCAGAGGTAATTTCCCAGATCCTTGTAACAGAATTAGGTCCTTCCTTTCACAATATGCATATTTATTATTTATGTACATTATTTAAAGCCTGGTTTCCTTCTAGAACATACGGCCTATGAGGGCAAATTGTTTCTATGGCTAATTAGGTAATAAATGCTTAGCAAAAAAAAAAAAAGTTGCTAAGTGAAAGGATGAAGAATTAATGCAAGCTGGCATTCTCTAGACTTGTGGGGACATTGTTCTGTAGATTCTTTTGTGCTGTTGGTATGAACCCTTTGCCTTCAGGAAAAATGCCTTGATTCAGATTCACCTAGTTTTGTCTCTAGGACTCTGTAGGGCCCAGCTTTAAATGAATTTGGGGATTTGAATTAGCAAACTAGGCAGCATTCTGAAAGCCAGGCTTTTAACCTTTTGGGAGAAAGGCTAAGACGAGTAAAGGGCAGGGGTTGGAGACCGCAGTCAAAACAGACTAGGGAATATTATCTGTATAGCTTAGAGTTAGTTTTGGCTATATATTATGGAACAGGGTTAGCAAGCCATAGTGCCCACAGGACACGTCTGCCTGCTACCACCTATTTTTGTAAATAAAGTTTTACTGGAACATAATCATGTTCATTCATTTATATATTGTCTATGGCTGCCTTCATACTACAGTTGGCAAGGCTTCAGTGGTTGCAACAGAGACCAGATAGCCCCCCAAAACTTAAAATATGTACTCTTTAGTCCTTAACAGAAAGTTTTCTGACCCTCTTACAGGGAATCAAAACAATTGGTTTAAATGTATACATATTTTATCTCTCTCCCAAAGAGTGGTACAGGGTGGTCAGTCCACACTGATAGTATGTCTTCACATACCTCAAGGACTCAGGCTCCTTTACTTTTTCTTTGGCTTCTTATCCTTTAGGTTATTCAAGGTTCCTTTTTGGTACTGGAGCCCCAGTTCCTTATTGGTACTGAACTTCCTGTTCTATTCAGACAACAGGAAGCAGGAAGTAGTGGAGGAGAAAAGGACCTAACACATCTTTCTCAGCAGAATTAACTAATGCCTTTCTTAGAAGTTCTACATAACACATTCGCTAATAACTCATAGGCTGTACTTTGTCTCATGGACACACCTAACTGTAAGGGAGTCAGAAATAAAGTCTTTTAGCTAGGAACGCTGGAACCTGGAATAAAAGGGTGTTTATGTGAATGAGAAACTAAGGGGAAGATGGGTATGTGATGTTATATCAAAACAACTCCAGTTGCAGTCATCTTGTGGGTGAAAAAAAGTAATTGTAAGCCATTATTATATAAGCCACCTTGCTTTGACAAGTACTTCTAGCTTAGGTGGTTTATGTGGTAGAATCCAGTTCTTTAAACAAATCACTAATAAGCTATGGAGAAAGAACATTTGATGAGTAATTATTTCAATGGAAAGCATCCACTAGATGGAGCCATTGTCTGACTCACAAAAGTCTACCTCTCCACATTTTAGATCTTTCCTTTTCTTTTGAAGCACTTATTTTAGAGTATAGCTAATTTTCTTAGCTAAAATTCTTGGCTAGGTTGCTAAAATGGAGAAAAGTTGTAAGATAACAGTTGAATCAAGGAAACAAAACTGGTGTTGTAGAGGGATGTCTTTTGTGATATCCATTAACACTTTGGGCTTTTGTATTTTGTTTTATTACAGAATCTATACCCCATTCACGGAAGATACAGAGACCGTGGGGCAGAGAGCCCTGCACTCAATTCTGAATGCTGCTATCATGATCAGCGTCATTGTTGTCATGACTATTCTCCTGGTGGTTCTATATAAATACAGGTGCTATAAGGTGAGCATGAGACATGGAGTTTTGCTTTCCATCATGTTCTTTTTGTGATTGGGTTTTCCAGTCACATACCTTACTTGATCTAGTAGAGAAAGGAGCTGTATATTCTAGAACTGATTTAATTTTTAGTTTTCCCCCCCTTATTGTAGAACATTTAAAAAACACAGAAGACATAATGGGAAAAAAATGTTTTCTTATCATATTCTAGATGTTTTTGACATTTTGATTTGCAGTATGCTTAGGACATTCCAAGTTATATCCTAAGATCTTTGTGTCCCTCATTCATAAATACTGTAGGATATAATTGTCCCTATAAAGTAATATAACTTAAAAAAACTCAGATTTTCTTGAGTGCAGACCATGAGAGCTTTCTTCAGACACCGATATTAAACTCATTGGTGAATAGTTATATTCCCATTTCTACCTTGGGAGCCATCCATTTCCTCACTGTCTCTCCTGCAGTAGCACTAGTTCTTTCTGTGGGGAATAAGGGCAGGGGAGATTGTGTAGGAAAGACAGAGGCCCATTCCTCCCAGCCTCTGCTCCCTTAGGTCACCCTCTGGCTAAGGGATTCACTCTTAAATTTTAGCCACTTGATGGCACATATTTCAGATACATACTTCAGAGAAATCACAGATCATTATAAGCCATGAGACTTTAGGGTCTTTCTCAAATAAAAGAAATAAATGATAACTTTCCAAATATTGAAGTCTACTCTATTTCCCCTCTAGTACTTATTTCCGTATATGTTTAACATGGTTAAAATAAAATGTATAATAAGTATGTGTCCCTTCTTAACTTTTACTTTGGCATATGCTTTTTTCTGTATTTAAATTCTCAGAAAATATGTCTAAAGGCTATGTAACATTTGACTCAATGAGTGTTTTATAATTTACTTATCCTATTTTCCCTGATGTTGGACATCTAAGTCATTTCCATCTTTTTTACTATTCTAAAAAACAATGAATACCTTCATGGAGTTTTTTCAATTTTTTAAAAAAAATTTTTTTTATTTATTTGATAGAGAGATCACAAGTAGGCAGAGAGGCAGGCAGAGAGAAAGGAGGAAGCAGGCTCCCTGCTGAGCAGAGAGCCCAATGCAGGCCTCGATCCCAGGACCCTGAGATCATGACGGGAGCCGAAGGCAAAGACTTTAACCCACTGAGCCACCCAGGCGCCCTTTTTCAGTTTTTCAAATTATTTCCTTAGGGTATAATCCTCAACACAGAATTTATGGGGCAAATTATCTTCATTTAAAAATTTTTATTTTATTTATTTGAGAGAGAGTGCAAGAGACCGAGAAAGAGTACCAGTGGTGGGGAGGGGTAAAGGGAGGGGAAAAGCAGACTCCCTGCTAAGCAGGGAGCCCACCTTGGGGCTTGATCCCAGGACCATAGGATCATGACCTGAGCCAAAGGCAGACACTTAACTGACTGAGCCACCCTAGTGCCTCTATCTACATGTTTTTAATTATCATGGTGTGCAGAGTTCCTTTTTTCAAAAATAGTATCAGTTTGTACTTAACATTAGTCGTGAGTGAGACTGTCTTACCTTTACCAGCACTGAATTTTTTAAATTCTGTGCTAATTTTTATAGGCTAAACAAAATGCCTTAGTTTGCATTTGGCTAATTATTGGTAAGATCAAACACCATTCCAGTGTTCACGTACTTTAAAATTATACACAATTTAACCTTGCTTGTTGAATATTTGAGTGGGTGGAAGTGTTAACCCAAGTGATAACCATATGCAGTCTGACATTAGCAAGTGGAAAAGATTGAAGACAGAGGTGTCTATGGTGATGGGAGGTAGTCATCAATACTCAGAAAACCGAAGAGCAAATGATGTAAACCCATGCTGCAAAGCATTCTCTTACCCCTGTTTAAATATCCTCATGACAGTTACTTTTTATGCATATAAGTGTTTTCTGCTGGTTCTGCTTCTCTGCTTTATTGGACTCGCTTTGTGAATCTTTTCTTTTTAGTATTTTGTTTATAGAGAGTACAAGTAGGGAGAGGGGCAGAGAAACAGACTCCCCACTGGGCAGGGAGCCTGATGCAAGGCTTGATTCTAGGACCCTGGGATCATGACGTGAGCTGAAGGCAGACACTTAACTGACTGAGCCACCCAGGCGCCCCTCACTTTGTGACTCTTAGCTGGATTATATGCTATTTCCGTTCTTCACATTTTATGAGGAGTCTGTATCCTGTTTAGAGTCATATCCACACCTGCACACCTTAAAGACGGGCCCACACGTTCATACCAGTTTTAAGTTTGCTTTCTTGAGCTTCCTTTCTGTGATCCCCTTTGGTACTTTTTGGTTTTTTGGGCGTCCCTGTTCCATCTCCCCAGCCAGAAAGCTGGTTTTATTTTGCCAACGACAGGGCCAAGAAGTGGCAGGGCAGAGAGAGAAATAAAGCAAGTGCCATCTGCCTCACTTTCTGGGAACTACCAGTCCTCCAGTTAGAGAGGCAGCTTCCCCTCCCTCTGAGTTTAGGCTCCTCCAACCCTCAGTACCACCCCCACAGGATTGTTTGATATAGCTGGGCGTAAGAGAGTGGTGAAAGGAAAGAGCCAAAATGTGAGATTTTTTGCATTCTTTTTTGGTGTTAGGAGACCTCTTTCCTGTTGCTTATTCAAAAGTAAGCTTCTCTTAGAACTCTCACTGTCTTGCTCATGCCTATTCCGGGTTGCATTGAGTTCTGATGGAGGAGGGTAGTACTGGAGGGGAAAACGTGATAAACTCACTTTCAATTCCCCAGCCGACTTCACTTGGCCGAGTCCTCACCTAGCAGCTGCATGCATTCTATCCACTCTGCAGAGAGACAGGGTAGATGTGCTTTCACTCCACCGCACCTCAAACCTGTCTTGATAAAAATTTGGTCAGTTTGTGCATCTTTTAGTTACATCTATTTTAGACAGTCTGAAAAGGGTTTATTTTCAGCCGCATTTCCACATATATTCATTTGTGTTTTGTTTTTTAACATTAAGTTCAGGTCTTAGCAGGCATAGCCAATTCTATAGGAACGAGTTGTTTACTTTGATTCCTAGTCTAAAGTAAAAGGAGCTTTTGATTCAGAAATTCAGAAACTTGCCAGGACCTGTTTGGAAATAAACCTGGAGGATTTATTATGTCAGTGGTTGGTTGTGCAATGTCTGTGAGAAGCACAAGAAGCTGAAGACCAAACAAGGTAGAAGGTAGAAGCTGAAAAGGCAGTTAATTATTTACATATCATGGTTAGAGATGGAACTATGTAACTTATTAAAGCCATGTGATTTCTGGCCTGGACAGTTCAGGGTTTAGAGGAGATGCTTGCTGTTCTGTACTGAAGCAGGGCTCTTTTCTTTCAGAGCCTTTAGCACAGGAAAGCTGAACTAGGGATTTTTGCAAGATGAGAAAAAAGCCTGTTTTACCACCTGGTGTTTTAGAAAAAGGGGAAGTGCTCTTTAGTCATCATCAGAAGAAGCTGTGAATTCAGGTAATAATTCAGAAAATCATAACATCAATGACCAAAAACCATTATTAATATCTTTACAATATGAAGAGCACTGACAAATCATTCAATTAGGAACATGAACATTATAGAACATTAGAGCATATAGCTCTTGATCTTGGGATTGTAAATTTGAGCCCCACATTGGGTAGAGATTACTTTAAAAAATAAAATCTTTAAAAAAAATTATGAGCATTCTAATAAATTTTTAAAAACCCAAGCCAGAAGAATTGCAAAGAAAGTACAGATGGCCAGGAGAGAGAGAGAGAGAGAGACGGAGAGATGTGTATATATGTTTCCTCAGTGGTAAAAACAGAAATATATTAAAATAACAGATTAGGGCGCCTGGGTGGCTCAGTGGGTTAAAGCCTCTGCCTTCAGCTCAGGTTATGATCTCAGGGTCCTGGGATCGAGGCCCGCATCGGGCTCTCTGCTAGGCAGGGAGCCTGCTTCCTCCTCCCTCTCTGCCTGCCTATGATCTCTCTCTGTGTCAAATAAATAAATAAAATCTTTAATAAATAAATAAACATATTTCACCTATTGACTTGGTGAAGATTAATACAGTCTTATTTTTGAAGTCACTAAGCCAGTATATATCAATAGTAATTATAAAAAGTCTGTACACTTTGACTCCATAATTTTGCTTTCATGATATACCTGGGAGAAAGAATCTGAAATGCAGAAAAATATTCGCATGCTAGGATTTTTATCCTAGCATAAATTATAATTGGGATAAAGTGGCACCCAAAGCCTCTGCCTTTGGCTCAGGACATATTCCCGAGTCCCAAGTCCCGGGATCGAGCACCGCATCGAACCCTGCATCGGGGTCCCTGCTTGACAGGAAGCCTCTCTCACTCCCCCTGCTTGTTCCCTCTCTAGCTGTGTTTCTGTCTGTCAAATAAGTAAATAAAATCTTTAAAAAAATAAAAATTAAAAAATAAAATGTTCATCTTGTGTAACAGATTTCAAAAGTCAAATTTGATTCTTTCATATTCATAAGTTATACATGAGTAATAGTGACTAATATTTACATAGTGCTGTATGAATTCTGCATAAGGGATGGACTGACTGACTTATAAGTGTTCCAAAGAATTTGTAATGTTACTACTTAACTGTGTAAAATAAACATAGAAAGCATTATAATACTTACTGAAATTTTAGATTCTGAATATTATTTTATCAAATGGCTATACAACTTAAAAGACCTATTTTTTAAATACAGTTAATGCATATATACATGTCACTTAATAGACTAGTCATTGAATTTTATTTTATTCAATTTATTTCTGATTATTTCAGAAATACCACAGAATTTTTCCATTGAAAATATTGCTGCTTTAAGGTTTAAATGTTGACTATTGGCTCTGTTGATAATTTATTTTAGAATGCATGATTTAAAAAATTTCACACAATTCTAAAGGAGCAAGGGTCTGTATATGTCCTGCTGAATTTTCTGTTTTCTATTCTGAGTAGCTTAGTATCAAAGAGTTCCAATATAAGTATGCACTGATCCCAAAGTCCGTTTGAGTTCTGCCATTTGAAAAGAATAACATATACAGAAATAATGTGTTATTTCTGAAGTAAGAAATTTGCCTTTCTTTAGGGTTTGGAATCTGTTAATGATATTGAAATGCTTTCTTTTCTAGGTCATTCATGCTTGGCTTATTATTTCATCTCTGTTGTTGCTGTTCTTTTTCTCATTCATTTACTTGGGGTAAGTGGTGAAATATTTGATCTGTTTTTCAGAAATTAACTCTGTTTGAGCTATAGAACTGTAGCTTAAAGCCATGTACTTTGTTGACGAAATACTCTTAAATTATGATCATTTCCATATATTGTTTGTACTTGATATGTTAAGACTGGTTAGTATTTTTAAAATATATGTATACATTTTTTTCATGACTGCACTAAATTTCGTTTTATGAAAATAACATTGTATGTCTTACCTATAAAATATATTGCAGATGTTTTATTTTTCTAATTTCAGATATTTTAAACTAAACCATTGTGGCATTTTATTTTATTTTTAAAGACTTTATTCATCTAAGAGAGCAAGTGTGCACCAAGTGGGTGGGGAGGGACAGAGGGAGAAGCAGACTCCCTGCTGACCAGGGAGCTGGATATGGAGCTTGATCCCAGCACCCGGGATCAGGACCTGAGCCTAAGGCAGAGGTTTAACCACCTGATCACCCAGGCGCCCCATCCATTGCGGCATTTTAAGTGATATGTGGCCTTTTTTTAGTTTTTATACTTTTTACAGCTATGACCTGTGATACTGGTTTCCTATTTATATGAATTATACAGAGTTTTCTGTTAAAGTAAGCTCAGCTTGAGAGAAAAAGTGAATTTAAAGAAAACTGTTAAATAGCACAGTTTGTTATAAGACATGGTAAAAATATAAAGGTAAGATATGAATATCTAATTTGAAGGAACCATAGTTCTAAATAATGTTTTGATGAAAAGTTATGTACATAAATATTTCTAGATTTCTGTTTAATTTTTTTCAGGGAAGTGTTTAAAACCTACAATGTTGCCATGGACTACGTTACTGTTGCACTCCTGATCTGGAATTTTGGTGTGGTGGGAATGATTGCCATTCACTGGAAGGGGCCTCTGCGACTCCAGCAGGCTTATCTCATTATGATCAGTGCCCTCATGGCCCTGGTATTTATCAAGTACCTTCCAGAATGGACAGCATGGCTCATCTTGGCTGTGATTTCAGTATATGGTAAAACTCAAGACTGACATTTTGTTCATCACAGAAGTACCTCACTGGTGTGTTTCCCTTTCTTTTCCAGTTACCTTGACTTAGGAAAGTGGTAACAGTTGATATCCCATAGCTCTTTAGCAAATGATTAATTAGCTATAGTGTCTTTTTCACATAAAGATTTCCTTTTTTTTTTTTTTTTTTTTTTAGGTGAAGTTCTTTAAGAATGTTTTCTTACTGTCCGCAGTTTAAGCCAGTGATGGATTAGTGGAAGGATCCATAGACTTCTGTTCAGAACACTTAGATTTAAATCCTTTCTCCACCACCAGCAGAACCTCAGACTTTTTGAGCTTTAGTTTCCTCATTTGGAAAATGGGCAGAGTGCTTCCCAGAGTTGTAAGAGTTTAGAACTTAAATTGAAAACCACTAGCAGAGTACTTCACACATATAAAATGCTCAGTTTTTTAATCAAAATCAGGACTCCCACTTTTTACAAGGCAACTTGGGTAGAATTATCTTTTAAAAATAAAACTTATTTGGGCAGTGTAGGATTCAAATTCATTAACAACCAGTGTCACATGGGTTCCAGTCACAGTGTGTCCTTGCCATGAATGACAAAAGCAGCTGTATAGGTGTGTGCTCTGTGGCTGTCACCCTGCATGAAAGCCAAAATCAGATCCACTTTCCGAGGTCAGTATGTGGTCTATTATAATTTTATCCCTATTCAAATGCTTACTGAAATGTCAGGTGTCCTGTAGTAGGAATCCTCACCATTCCCCAACTGATTGATGAAGAAAAAGTCCATGGAAGTGAATTAGTTCTGTTCTCATATTTGAGAACTATAGTCATGTACTCTGTGTCTTTCATAGAGTCCTTAGGTGATAGAGCACTTGATGGTTTGCAGAGTCCTCATCTATCATTGCGTCACTTTGCTCTGGTCAACTCTGGCCCTCATCCAGTCAGCAACTGGTAAATACTTTGCAGTCAGAGGTTTTACTAATACTTTCTTCTCTTCCATGCCTTTTTCAACAGCTACAGTTTGCCTTCACCTCCAGAGGGACACACTGTATCTTTACCTAGCTGCTGGTGGAAGTCTTCCACAGCTCTACCATTGTGTACAATTTTTGTTGGCTAGATCTTAACCACATCCAGCTTTCTCCAGGAGCACAGACAGAACATCACATCGATGATATACCCTCTGAAGAGATTCATTTGACATACTCATTGAAGATGTACAAATATTCACACAGGAGCTCAAAAAAAGGGGGTAGGCATTTACCTGTACATTGTACAAGGCTTTGCCACCCCAGTTGAATTCCTGAAAATTATTTAATAAGCTGAGGGCTTCTGTATCTCTGACAGTGTCAAGAAATAGCAACAGAGCCTCCCTATACCCACAATGTTAAAACAAGGCCAGTGTCTTTTAGGCCTTTTAGGGATCTGGAGGCAGCATGTCCTCATTTACAAATTTTACTTAAGCCTCTTTATACTGTTGCAAATTGGCCCATCTTGAATTAGGGCCCCCTAAAATACAGGAGTCTAGAATCTGTCCAGATTGTAAGAGAACGGTCACTTCCATTAATGTGCCCTCCAGAGGATCATTCATTGTAGAAGCTATAGCAACCTCCTCTCACACCTGAAATCTCTGGACGACTGATCAGAAGCTGCCCGTGGATTGTGGTGTGAGAAACTGCCTTCAGTCCCGTGCTGCACACCATTAGGCAGTTGGAGAGTGCATACTGAGCTCTCCTGAAAACAGGTTCTCACAGGCCCTGAACTTGTGAAGCTCCATGTCCGTCTATGGGTCATGGAGGCAACATACAAGCCCAGGCCAGCTACCAGGGCCTCCCTCCTCCAAGATAGAGCTAAGTCTGGGCCTTCTGGAGTATCACACCTACAAGAGAGGTGGCCTCTTCTGCCCTCAGTCCCTTACTAGTTGATAGGTGCTAGAGGAGCTCACCCCTCTCTTGGACCTGTGGCTTCCTGAGGAGCCCTTTGGGATCAAACAATTAAACAGCAGTGGGAGTTTGTACACCTTATGGACAACATCAGAATTACAAGTGATGGAGCTTACTTCATGTAGAGCTCCTTCTTTTCATTACTTAATCCAGATATCTTTGATCAAAGAGTGGGATTCAGGGGTTAGCAAAATTAGATGAACTTTAGCCGGTCATCTTATCTTAGCCAATAGTTAGCTCCATCGGTGCATTTTTATAGATTCATGGGCCATTTCCATGCTTTAGTCATCTGGTTCCACCAATGACAACAACAGCAATGACTTACCCAAGGTTTTCCTTTTTGAGGCAAATGACTATGAGAATCTCTGGCTTCACAGATACTCAAAATATATGTCAGGGTTACACATGTCTCTCTACATATTAAAGCCACAGTCCAGGCCTCACTTTTTCCATTATGGACTTCCAGACATTGTTCACAGTGCCCATCTCACCTGTAAAAGTGTACAGTGCTGGGCTCCTGCACAAGAATTTCAGTGGGCCTTTCACCGTCCCCACCGGCCTCGGGCTACAGGCCTCACAGAGCACCACTGTGACATACTCAAGTGCGAATTTAATTAAATGGAACATGGCCTATTTCTATCATCAGTCAGACATCAGAGGCGAGTTATAATAAAAGTCTGGTTCTACTTTTGTATGTCCAGAAACAAAAACAGAGCGCCAGTTCTGGAGGCAGCCGCTTCTGGTTCAGATCCAGGCTCCTTTCCTACCATTTATCGGCTGTGTGACTCTAGCACAGTGATCAATCCTTAAGTGACGATTAAATGAAAAAACGCATATAATACACTTAGAACAGTATCGATAAATGTTTGCTGTTATTTTTTAAAATACATAATGCTATAATCAAGGCAGTACTTCCTGTTTTACTGCTAACAGAACTGAGGTTTAGAGAGGTACAGTGTTTACCTAGGCCTACAGTGTTTGATCTAGAATCTGAATCCCAAATCCAGTATTCTTTCTACTACATTACAGTATTTCTCCCATCAACACTCTTTTTTCCATACATGACAGAAATTATTTCTCCAGACCTTTGAGTTCCTTTAAGAGACTTTCGTATCCACTATTTAGAGTAGTGATTCTCAAGTCCCTTTTTACAATGTTTGGAGATTTTTAAAATTTGTCCCACAGGTTCTAAAATTTTTGAAACAGGTGCCTGAGTGGCTCAGTCATTAAGCGTCTGCCTTCCATTCAGGTCACGATCCCAGAGTCCCAGGATCGAGCCCCGCATCAGGCTCCCTGCTTGGTGGGAAGCCTCCTTTTCCCTCTCTCACTCTCCCTGCTTGTGTACCTTCTCTCACTGTATTTCTCTCTGTCAAATACATAAATATCTTTTTTTAAATAAAATATCTTTAAAAAGTTTTTTTTGAAACAAAATTCACTTTAATTGCTCTAAAAATAAAGTTTATCATTTAGCACTTCTGTTAGGGGCAGCATGTCATAAAGCCAAGATAGTTCCAGGACATGCAGCTTCAAACAGGTTGAAAAGCTCCTTATTTCAGAGTACAGCAGATCTCCCTTTTCTAATCCCAGACAAATCAAAGTGGAAGTACCGAGAGCAGAGAATTCTTTGTGTGCGTGTGTGTGTTTTGTTATATTAGTGGTAGTTGATGTAGTATTCAAGGAGACGTGACCACTTGCAGTTGTGAGGTGTTTTTTTACTTAAATGCATCTGAGTGATGGTGATGTCAGCATTAGCTATGAAGTCTTCCTTCACAAATTTAGCTATACCTGTTTTAATATTTTTAATATTTTTAAGTATTTGAAATTTTCTGTACATCTATTTTCTGAATTTTTATGGCACAGAAAATGTAAGAAAAATTCTAGTTGACGGAGATTGTGGTAGAATCAAGAATAGTTAGGCAAATTGGTCCTGTTCTGAGTTGCTGTTTTTGTAAAATAAGCTACTGACCTGATATTGTGAAGTGCTTTTGACGAAGTACAAAGAAATACTAAACAGTTTTCATGCAAAGGTTTATTTTGTTCTTAAATTTACTGTTTAATTCAAGTATCCCTAAGTAGTACATACGCTTTTTAAAAAGGAGAGCACATGAGTCTCTGTTACTCTGCTCTTTGTGTTTTGAAAAATTCAGTCATCCCCTCTTTTAAATTCCTCTTATAAAGCTTCCATCTGTGGCTTGTAGATATGATTCGTTCCGAAATGGCTTGTCTTTGTGTTGACAGCTGCTCTAGAGTAGTTCTGTCTTGTCTATCTCTGCCTCTTTTCTTCAAACTCAGAGAAGACTTCTTCCTGGAACACTGTGATGATACACTGAACACTAACCAAATAGGCAAAACCACAATGAAATTCACACGGATCTTCTGTGTGGTTTTGTGTATTTTGTTTAAGTTGTTTTTCCCCTACCAGTTTACCTCCTATTTATTTCATATTCATCTAACATCTTCCTATGTAAACAAGGCATTTACCCTCTCCCCTTAGTTTAATTCCTCCCTAACACACCTATTTGTAAACTTAGCCAATACATTTTTCCAGATTTTTTTTTAAATTTTATTTTTCTCTTTCTAGATTTAGTGGCTGTTTTGTGTCCAAAAGGCCCACTTCGTATGCTGGTTGAAACAGCTCAGGAGAGAAATGAAACCCTCTTTCCAGCTCTTATTTACTCCTGTAAGTATTTTAGAATGATGTTAAGTTAGTACTCAACCTAGAATTTATAGGAACTCAAACATGTAATTATATGATACTGTCTCTCATCTTAAATGCATGACATTAAGAGAACTTCTACATATCCCTGTTTCCTTGCAAACTGTTGTCTTCTACCTGACAATGGTTCAAGAGAGTTTTCAGTAGGTGTAGAAATAGAAGAAATATTTAGAGAGTGGGGAACCATTGCTCTCAACTAAAATCTTGTTAGTCTGGAACACCTGGGTGGCTCAGTCGGTTAGGCATCTGCCCTCAGCTCACGTCATGATCCCAGAGTCCTGGGACCAAGTTCCGCATCAGGCTCCGTGTTCAGCAGGAAACCTGCTTCTCCCTTTGCCTGCCGTTCTGCTTGTAAGCTTGCTCTCTCTGACAAATAAATAAATGAAATATTTAAAGAACATAAAATAGAATCTTATTAGTCAAGAGTTATTGAGCACTTACTACAGAGGAATCTTGTCCTAGCTTTCAGAAAGAATTGTACTGTTTCTTCACAGTGTGCCCCTTTTTTGTTATTTTGGGATTCTAGTCTTCCTAATCACTCAGTACATATGCATTTGGGCATTGACCTTTTGCCACACAGAGCACTGTGGAGGACATAAAGATGTTTAAGAGACTTTGCCTTACTCAGAGCTCCTTTGTTTATAGTTTAGAGGTGAGGTAAAACAAATTTATAAATAAGCAGCATCCAGCATTGTTACCGGATTCAGAGGAGGCACAGTCGAAGTGTAAAGAGAATTTGGAAGAAGGAAAACCTGGCTGGGTAATCAGGGAGGGTTTTGTGGATGAGATAGCATTTGGATTAACCCATTTAAGGATGGTGGGATTTCATCAAACACAGAAGAGTTGATTCCATAAGTGGGCTTTTCACAAAGAATAGCCTTAAGACTTAAGAACATCTTTATCAAGTTTCACATGTTTAGATTGACTAGAATGTGGAGTAAAAATGGGGTAGAGTCCTAAGAAAATGAGTTTGGAAGGGCAGATTTAGGGCAAGGTAAGGGATAGCTTTGAGTGGCTGGTTTAGGTATCTGTAAGCTATTCACTGATCGCTGGGGAGTCAAAGGTTCTTGAGCACAAGAGTAATGTGATCAGAGCTGTGGCTCTGTAGGCTTCCAGCATTGTGCAAGCTGAGTGTGGGTGGTGAGAACTGAGGTAATGGCTAATAACTAAGCAGATATTGTTGTAATTTAGGAGGGAAATAATGAGGGTCTGGGTTGTGGTATTGTTAATAGCAGATCCAGGGAGAGAACTGACTGACAAGAGGTTTTAGAGGTAGAATCAGTAGTTCTTAGCAACTGATGAGAGACGTTTCAAGTCTGAAGGAAAGGTGATGAAGAAGAGTTATTTTTCTTGTTTGTGGAATGTTTAGTTTTGTCTGTGGCCCATAACGTACTTAGTTGGTAGGACCTGTGAACCAGGTAGAAATTCCCAGCACTTCTGCTGCTTGTATTTGCTTTCTGGCTGTGTTTCTCTCTGTCAAATAAATAAAATCTTTAAAAAAAAAACAAACAAAAAGGGGCGCCTGGGTGGCTCAGTTGGTTAAGCGACTGCCTTCAGCTCGGGTCATGATCCCGGAGACCCAGGATCGAGTCCCACATCGGGCTCCCTGCTCGGCGGGAGGCCTGCTTCTCCCTCTCTTATTCCTCCTGCTTGTGTTCCCTCTCTGGCTGTGTTTCTCTCTGTCAAATAAATAAAATCTTTAAAAACACACACACACAAAAAAAAAAAAACCCACAAAAAACCCAAAAAACTTCATTGTGGGTGTCAAAATGGAGGGATTTTGAGTTAAGTTATTTGTGTTTTCATAATTTTGTATTGTTTTACTGTTATATTTACTGTTACTCTCACAATAATATGTAACAAACACCTTAAAACTCAGTGCCATAAAAATAGTCATTTATCCACCCCCCCACAAGTTTGACTGGGCTCTGGTAGCCTGCAGCATGTGTTCCCTAGTCCTGTTCTTATTGGGTAGAGGAACAAAAGAGCAGCAGCATGGCCCTAGGCTTGATATTAGCATGCTCTCATCTCTGCCACATGCCATTGGTTGAAGCAGACCATGTAGGTGAGGCCTTCTCCCCCACATTCCCCTGCCTCCCTCCAGCAGAAGGAAAACTACATTCCATTCACAGTGACACCATGGCAGGCATGTGTGCAGGAGGGCTGAAGAATCAGTAGTTTTTCAGTCTGCCACATTAAACATGTCTATTGACTTTATACAGCAAGTAAACATATAGCCTGTTGTTTGAAAATATCATTCATATATAATGTTTTTTAGAATTCAATGAGGTCTGTTGGATCTGATGGAGAGCCCCTCATCTGGGGAAACGGGGCTGCCCCCTCCCCCGTCACACAGTGCATGTTTGTGGGAAACCTAGTGCCAAACTGTTCATAGATAACCTGCTTCTGGGTTGGGGTTTTGTCTGTAGCAGAGAGCTCCCTCACGGCCATCTGTTGAAAGTCAGCCTTTGATACAAGCGTTTGTAAAGAAAATAGAAAAAAACAAAACAAAAAACAAAAAACCCCCACAAATAGCATAACCCTTTACCTCCTGTGTAGGTCACATAAGTTCAAGAAAGCATGTTCTCATGAAATACTTAATCTGTGGTGGGGTAGGGTTTTATAAATCACTGAGATTGAGAGAGGGCTTTTTATTTATTTTTTTTAAACGATGTAAGAGGGGCGCCTGGGTGGCTCAGTTGTTAAGCGTCTGCCTTCGGCTCAGGTCCTAATCCTGGGATTGAGCCCTGTATCGGGCTCCTGCTTAGCAGGAAGCCTGCTTCTCCCTCTCTCACTCCCCCTGCTTGTGTTCCCTCTCTAGCTGTCTTTCTTGCTGTCAAATAAATAAATAAAATCTTTTTAAAAAATAAAATAAAATGTGACTGAGATGTGCGTGTGTTACATACTTAGATCTATATGGATAGATATGTATTTTTGTGAAAGGGACATAGAATAGGCCGGTTGGCAATCCCCTTTATATTTATTCCTTTTAACCTTTTTTTATTCCTTGTATATCACAGTTTAGCATTATGAAAATCCCAGAGTCAGGCATCCTTAGAATCATAATGATCATGGATGTTTTTGTGAGTGCTAGTTTGTTCTCTAATTTCGTTCCAATAATAATTTTCATCAGTGATTTCACCTTTTTTTAGAATATTCAACTAGTCCTGGGGCGCCTGGGTGGCTCAGTTGGTTGGGCGGCTGCCTTCGGCTCAGGTCATGATCCCGGAGACCCGGGATCGAGCCCCGCATCGGGCTCCCTGCTCGGCGGGAAGCCTGCTTCTCCCTCTCTCACTCCCCCTGCTTGTGTTCCCTCTCTGGCTGTGTTTCTCTCTGTCAAATAAATAAAATCTTAAAAAAAAAAAAAAAAAAAAAGAATATTCAACTAGTCCAGCTGTTTTTTCAGTAGGGTCTTGCTGGCCTGAAGTTTTCCCTCTGGTTACTTTTCAAGGACTGGAAATGCTGAAATTTATGGTTTTACAATAGCAGCTGCAGGTTGAAAACTAGAGTAAGCACTCAGTTTTAGAATTTTTTCTTTAATCCACCAAAGTCAAAGAAAATCTTTTGTGGTTTTTAATATGTATTTACTTAGGTAACATTAAGAAGATTGGTGATTTTTGTAGAAAGATAGTGGTTTGTTCTCTATTCATGTACTTTCTGTGTTTCAAGTTCTTACCTGGACTTTTGTCTTTCTCAACAGCAACAATGGTATGGTTGGTGAATATGGCAGAAGGAGATCCAGAAGCCCAAAGGAAGGTATCCAAAAACTCCAATTATAATGCACAAAGTAGGTGTCTTTTATTTGGTAATTTCCTGGTTTTTCCGGGTCATTGTCCTATTATATTGGCTAACAGTGAGCTGTGAAGCAATGATTCAAACCTCTGTCTTTGGTCTTGGACTCTTGAGAATCTCCTGGAAGCTGTGGTAATACTCAGTAAATACAGATAAATATTTAAGAAGTTCACTTGCTCTAAACCCAACCATATAGCTAAGGGATCCTAGGTAAAAAACTTTTGCCATTAAATACCATTAATGCCAATATGGAAAGGTTGCGGCCATGATTTAAAAAAAAAAAAAATCTTGCTCTCCAAACGTGTAAAAAGGAGAGCCTCTGATCTGGCCAGAGTAACTTAAATATAATTTGACTTAAGATGTGATCATGTTTATACCAAGAAGATAAAATACTCCAGATGGACATGACTTTTCTGGAGGAGGACAAAAGTGATGATCCAGTCTGGGAGATTGAAAGACCCTATGTGGATACACAGATGATGTTCAGACATGCATAAGTTAGGAGTTGTTAGGAAGAATTAGAATAATGGCACACTAAAAATAGTCAAGAAGAAAGGAAATTTTATAAGAAAAACAAAGAGCTAACCTTAGAGGAAGCTGAGAAATAGGCAGAGCAAAGATTGGTGAGCAAAGGGAAAAGGGTCTTAATTGGATGACTCTCTGTCGGGAAAAGGAAAGTTTAGGTTTTAAGAGCCATGAAATCTGCTGAGTTTGAATTTGGGTATGGTAAAGAGCACATTTTCAATTGGGAATTCTTCAGTGGAAAATAGCAGAACCAGTAGGAGACCTGGTGGAGAAGAAGGAAATATATTGGAAACAGTTGCTACAAGTCTGGCTATTTTGTTGATCTTTTTTAAGCTAAAGAGAATTAAAAGATGAATTATCTATGAGTATGTATGAGTATGAAAAAGATTTTATTCTTTTGACAGACACTTTTTTTTTAAGATTTTTATTTATTCATTTGAGAGAGAGAGAGAACATGAGCAGGAGGAAAGGCAGAGGGGGAAGCTGACTCCCCACTGAACAGGGAGCCCAACATGGGGCTCAGTTCCAGGACCCTGAAGATCATGATCTGAGCCGAAGGCAGATACTTAACCATCTGAGCCATCCAGGTGCCCCTTGACAAATATTGAGTGAATGCTTAACTGTGTGCCTGGTATTTTAGCTAGGCACTGGGAATGTAGCACTGAACAAGATATTCTGCCCCTTTGAACTCAGAACCTATTTGGACAGTTCAACAGATAATTCTGTAAATAATTCATACAGTTGTGATAAGCACTATAAAGAAGAATTATGGTTGCTATGAAAGTTTGCATTAGAGGAATTTCATTTACTCTAGAAAGTCAGGAAGGTTTCCTTGAGGAAGTGATAATAGGTGACGACCAGCTGACAAGTAGAAGAACTTTCCAGAAGAGGAAATGATGGGAAAGGGCCTTGAAGTTAGAAGGAGCTAGGTGAACTTACAGAGTTCCTCAGTGAAAGTGCTCTGGTATTTTGGGTGGGCAGTTCTTCATTGTGTGGGTCTTCCTTCATTGCAGGTTAGTAGCATTCCTGGCCCCTCACTCTCTAAATGCTAATTGCGGTTTTGAGGTATTGCAGTAGGCAAAAAGCCCTCCATCTTAGATATTTCCAAACATTCCCTGGAAGAGAGGTACTACTACCCACTGGCTAAAAACCACTGTGGTAGAACCAGAAGTTAAGATTGGAACAGAGGTATAGGCATTTGTAGTGTTGGTCAGTTTTATGATCCACTGATGTTATCAAGGGCCCAGGTTCTTTCCATCTTCCTGCTCTACCATTCTTAGATACAGGTTTGGCCCTCCACCTGCTGTTTCTCATGGTCAGAAGATGACAGCTGTAGTTCCAGGCATTATATCCAGATGAGACATCATCCGGGGTTAGAAAGGGGCTGTTTGTTTCTCCCTTGCTTCTTTCTCAGAGAGTGAGAAAAAATTCCCCAAAATTCAGAGCAAACTTTGCCTCCCCATACACTACACTGGCTAGTCCCAGCCCCTCCCCTGCCCAGAGGAGTGAGATTACTGTGCTTGGCTTCGCTTGGCCAGATCATGATTTACCACCACTGTCATGTGCATGAGAGGTGGAGACCCAAACAAATCAGGACTCTGCCCTCAGGAAACAAGGAGGGGAATGGTTATTGGTCAAGCAACTTCCAGGCACTTTTAAAGCTTATCATTTGTGGTTTAAGAGCCAACAAACCTAGTTAATGACAATTGGGTAGTTACTGTTTCCGCGTTGTTTTTTTAAAGGTATTAAGAAATTTTTCTAAAATGTTACAGAGCTGTAATTTCCACTTTCTCTTGAAGGCACTGAAAATGAGACCCAAGACCCTGTGACAGAGAGCGACGATGGTGGTTTCAGTGAAGAGTGGGAAGCCCAGAGGGACAGTCGCCTAGGGCCTCATCATTCTACGACTGAGACACGAGCTGCTGTGCAGGAACTTTCTAGCAATATCCTCGCCAGTGAGGACCCAGAAGAAAGTACGTGCATTTGTCTATGTTGAATAGTCATGGGTTCCTTTATGTGCTACATTACCAGACTCTTCAAAAGTAAAATGAATGGAGAGTATTATGGTCTAATTCTGAATACCAGAGTGTAGCTTTTAGTGGGACATACTCATAATTGTTGCTTTTCTCATAGTTCAGTTTGTTAATGACCCTTAGATTTTTGGAAGTAGCCCTTGATAGCCTGAACTTTAGGCATTTGTTTTACAAGGTAAAAGATTTTTTCAGAATTATTATTGCAGTAAGACTTCATGACTGCAGTATTTGTGTTCAAAAATTCCATTAATATATTTCCTCTTTGCTGTGCAGAGACATGTGGATTTGACTGTTTCAGCCTTTTATGCATTATTCCCTTTGTTGGAAAGCACTGCATTTTATGAATTTTAAAGAAAATCAGGACGCCTGGGTGGCTCAGTGGGTTAAAGCCTCTGCCTTCGGCTCAGGTCATGATCTCAGGGTCCTGGGATCAAGTCCCACATCGGGCTCTGCTCAGCAGGGAGCCTGCTTCCTCCCCTCTCTATGCCTGCCTCTCTGCCTACTTGTGATCTCTCTCTCTGTCAAATAAATAAATAAAATCTTGTTGTATTCAGAGTTCTGCAACCATCCCCGCAAGTGAATTTTAGAACATTTTCATCACCTCAAAAAGGAACCCTGAACTCATTAGCTCCCACATCCCGCCAACACCAACAAATTACTATCTTTTTTTTTTTAAGATTTTATTTATTTGACAGAGAGAAACACAGCCAGAGAGGGAACACAAGCAGGGGGAGTGAGAGAGGGAGAAGCAGGCTTCCCGCCGAGCAGGGAGCCCGATGTGGGGCTCGATCCCGGTAACACATCTAGACTGTTTTCATTTTGGGCTGTTGTGCATAATGTTGCTATCAATATTCATGTACAAGTTTTTATGTGGACATGTTTTTATTTCTCTTGGGATTGCTAGGTCATATGGCAATTCTGTTTAACCTTTTGAGGAACTGCCAGACTATTTTCCAAAGCAGCCATCCTATTTTATATTCCCACCAGCAGTATGTGAATGCTGCAATTTTTCCACATCCTCACCAACACTTACCTGTCTTTTTGATTATAATCATTCTAGTCAGTATAAAGTGGTATCTTATTATGGTTTTCATTTGCATTTCCTTAATGGCAGATGATGTTGAGTATTTTTGGTGTGTGCTTGTTGGCCATTTTTATATTTTCTTTGAAGAATTGTGTTCAGAGCCTTTGACCATTTTTATTTGTTTTTATTATTGAGTTGTAGTGGTTCTTCATATATACTGAATACAAGTTTGTTTTCAAATAAAGGCAGTTTTTTTCTGCATTTAAAAATTTTTCATTTATGTAACATTTTTTCTGAAGAATTTAGTTTTAGTTTTTTTTTTTTAAGATTTTACTTATTTATTTGACAGACAGAGAGAGATCACAAGTAGGCAGAGAGGCAGGCAGAGAGAGCAGAGGAAACAGGCTCCCTGCTGAGCAAAGAGCCGGACGTGGGCCTTGATCCAAGGATCCTGGGATCATGACCTGAGCTGAAGGCAGAGGCTTTAACCCACTGAGCCACCCAGGTGCCCAGTTTTAGTTTCTTATAGCACTTAACAGTTGAAATCAGTCTTTCTAAAGTTATTTGTTAGCCTTTATATATGCCAAGAACTTTTTCTGTGTGTGTATTTTTTTTTTAAGATTTTATTTATTTGACAGAGACAGACACAGCTAGAGAGGGAACACAAATAGGGGGAGTGGAAGAAGGGGAACAGGCTTCTCACGGAGCAGGGAGCCTGATGTGGGGCTCCATCCCAGGACCCTGGGATCGTGACCTGAGCCCAAGGCAGACACCTAATGACTGAGCCTCCCAGGTGCCCCTGTATTATTTTTTAACTCTTGAAAACACCTCTGTGAAATAATTTATAATCCTCATCTTAGAGCAGAGGGATCTGAGGATTAAGAAAAATTAATCAAGTTGCTGTGGCTCATACAAATACTTAAGTAGTAGAGTGGGCCTGTTCTGTACACATGAAACTGGAGAGTGTATTCATCAGTCTGGGAATGTTAGCAAGTTAAAGGGGTGGTTGACACTGTAATTCTTAGCTTTGGATTTCATGCGTCTTATGTTTATCTTTTCCACCAAGGAGGACTTCACTCTGGTTCCCACAACTCAAGAACAACACTGGTTTCTCAGTAATATCTTATTAACCAGCATTCTGCTTCTTTCTTACCCACATAGGGAACAGACCATACCTCACTGGGCTCTCCACCTCTGTCTCCTGGAAGTGGTTCTCTAACCCAGACACTGAAACTTTAAGACCGGCTCAAACTTCAGTTGGGGATAGTTACTTAACAGAAAGTGAAAGCCAGTTGTAAAGCTTTATGGATTAGTAATGGACCCCAAAGTTAAAACCTATCTTTGAATCCACTGTTTAGCCTTTCCTTAATTATGTATTGGTTTGTTTGTTTGTTTTAAAGATTTTATTTATTTATTTGACAGAGAAAAACACAACTAGAGAGGGTACACAAGCAGGGGAGTGAGAGAGGGAGAAACAGGCCTCCCGCTGAGCAAGGAGCCCGATGCGGGGCTCAATCCCAGGACTCTGGGATCATGACCTGAGCCGAAGGCAGAAGTGAGCCACCCAGGCACCCCATTTATATATTGGGTTTTTTTGTTGTTGTTTTTTGTTTTTTTTAAGATTTTATTTATTTATTTGACACAGAGAGAGAGATCACAGCTAGGCAGAGAGGCAGGCAGAGAGAGAAGAGGACGCAGGCTCCCTGCCGAGCAGGGAGGTCGACGCGGGCCTCGATCCCAGGACCCTGAGATCATGACCTGAGCCGAAAGCAGAGGCTTTAACCCACTGAGCCTCCCAGACGCCCTATATATTGTTTTGAAAAGAGTTTGAAAGGAAAAAATGTTTGATAACAGAAAACCTAAGTCCTTTGCATTTCTTGCAAGTTTTAGGATCAACTTGTCAATGTCTCCAGGCTGATGGAAATGTAAGGAATTTTGAATATCCAAAACAGCTTTGGAAAGAGAGAAGGGGTGCCTGGGTGGCTCAGTCAGTTAAGTGGCTGCCTTCGGCTCAAGTCATGATCCCAGCGTCCTGGGATCGAGTCCCGCATCAGGCTCCCTGCTCAGCAGAGAGCCTGCTTCTCCCTCTCCCTCTGCCTGCTGCTTTCCCTACTTGTGCTCGCTGTCTAGCTCTTTCAAATGAATAAAATCTTTAAAAAAGAGAGAAGAAAAAATTAATGTACTTAACACTAACATCAAAACTTACTCTAAAGGGATATTAATCAATTCAGGCACAAGGACAGACATACACATCAATGGAACAGAATTGTGAATTTAGAAGTCAGCCCTTAGGTTTATGGTCAGTAATTTTTACAAAGGTGCTAAAATAATTCAACAGGAAAAGGATATAATCTTTTCCACAAATTGTGGGGGGACAATTAGCTATCCTCATGCAAATGGATGAATCCATCATGCACACAATCAGAAATGAACTCAAAATGGATCATAAACTGAAATGTAAGTGGTAAAACTAAAACTTCTAGAAGAAAAACTTTATGACCTTGAGTTGGGCAGAGTTCTTCAGTACAACACTGGTACATAGAAGAAAAAATTGAAAGACGGGACTTCACCAAAATTAAGAACTTTCGCACTTCAAAAGATACCATTAAGAGAAGAGATGTTTGTACTACCAGCTGCATAGCATTATCCACAGTGGCCATGAGGTGGAAGCAGCCCAAGTGTCCACTGATGGACGAGTGTATAAATAAAAGTGTGCATACATACATGAATATTGTTCAGCCTTAAAAAGGAAGAATTTTTTTTTTTTAAGATTTTTAAAAATATATTTGAAAGAGAGTACTAGCAGAGGGAGTGGCAGGCAGGGGAGGGAGAAGCAGACTGCCCACTGAGCAGGGAGCCTACTATGGGGCTCGATCCCAGGACCCCAGTGATCATGACCTGAGCCGAAGAGAGAGGCTTACCTGACTGAGCCACCCCGGTGCCCCAAGGAAGGAAATTCTAACAGATGCTATAACATGGATGAACTTGAGAAGGTTATGCTAAGTGAAGTAAGATTCCATTCACATGAGGTACTGAGGGTAGTCAAACTGGGAAACAGAATGGGCACCTGGGTGGCTCAGCGGGTTAAAGCCTCTGCCTTCTGCTCAGGTCATGATCTCAGAGTCCTGGGATCGAGGCCTGCGTTGGGCTCTCTGCTCAGCAGGGAGCCTGCTTCCACCTCTCTCTCTGCCTGCCTCTCTGCCTACTTGTGATCTCTCTCTGTCTGTCAAATAAATAAATAAAAACTTTAAAAAAAAAAAAAAACAACTGGGAAACAAAAAAGAATGATGGTTGCCAGAGGCTGGAGTGAGAGAAGGAAGAGTTTGTGTTTAATGGGTACAGAGCTTCAGTTTTGCAAGATGTAGAGAGTTCTGTGAATGGAGGATAAGGATGATAGCACAGTAGTGTTTACCTAATGCCATTGAATTCGGTAGTTTACCACAATTAAAAAAATTTTTTAGGAAAGATACTATTATGAAAGAGAAGACACAGACTAAGAAAATATTTACAAGTCATATTTCAAGTCCTGTTGAAGAACTTGTGTTGAGGATATACAAAGAATACTCAGGGGCACCTGTGTGGTTCCATCGGTTAAGCGTCTGCCTGTGGCTCAGGTCATGATCCCAGAGTCCTGGGATTGACCTCGTGCTAGGCTCCCTACTCAGTGGGAGGCCTGCTTCTTCCTCTCCCACTCCCCTGCTTGTGTTTCCTCTCTCGCTGTGTCCCTCTCTGTCAAATAAATAAATAAAATCTTTAAAAACAAAAAAACAAAAAAAACCCCTGCAACTTAATAATGGAAGATAACTCAGACATGCCCAGCCCTGGACACAGAGGGTCCCAGTCCAACCTTAGCAGGGACCACCGGATGAGAACTTTGACTAATTTCTCCAATAAACATTTCTAGTTCACATTTAAATTAAAAAAACAAAAAAAACCAAAAAAACCCCCCAAAAATGGTAATGCCAGTGAAAAATAGAGAAATGCTTTGGCTAAACATTTTGCCAAAGGAAAAATATAAGAGCTAATAAGCACATGAAAAATTGCTCAGCATCATTAAGCAGAATGGCTATAGTCATGGGCGCCTAGGTAGCTCAGTTAAGTGTCTACCATCAGCTCAGGTCTTGATCCTGCGGTCTGGGATCGAGTCCCTCATTGGGCTCCCCAGCAGGGAGCCTGCTTCTGGCGTTCCTGTGTGCGCTCTCTGTCCCTCTCTTTCTCAATAAATAAGTAAAATCTCTTAAAAAAAACAAAACAAAACACAAAAACAAAAACAAAACAACAACAAACCTGTAATCAAACAGACTAGCAGTACCAAGTGTTGGTGAGGGATGTGAAGGAGCTGAATGTTCTTTATGCTGGTGGCCATGTGGACTGGTAGAGCTAATATGGAAAACAATCTGGCAGTTTCTTAAAAAACTAAAGATAAACTTACTGTATAACCTAGCAAGTCCATTTGTAGGAATCTACCCAATGGAAATGAAAACCATGTCCACACAAAGGTGTGTACCCTTGGTGACAACGTAATGTTCATAGCACCATTATTCATAGTAGCCCCAAACTGAAACAAGCCAAATGTACATCAGCTGGTAAAATACAGTATATCCTTTCAATGGAAAATTATCCTCAGTAGAAAGGAACAGTACAGATACATGTAATACCATGGATAAGCCTCAAAAATATGTTAGGTCAAAAAAGTGAGTCCTAAAGACTGCATGCTGTTATGAGTCCGTTTCTGTGAAATTTCTAGAAGAGTCAGAGAGAAAACATCAGTGGTTGTGTAAGGCCTGGGGTGATAGAAATGTGGATTGTGGTGATGGTTGGACAACTCTATAAATTTTTTATGATAATTGAACTGTACATTTACAGTGGGTGTATTTATGAAGAAAATTATACCTATCTCATAGAGTTCTTGTAAGGATTTATGAGAGCAAATGCCATATGTTAACGAAGCATTCCATAGAGGACAGTTATTATTTATTGTTCTTTTTATATATAACAACAGCATCTACTGTTAAAGACCCCAGAGTTAGCTGCATAGAATCCAAAACTCATATTGGAGGGAACTAAAAAGGAAAACCTAGCTAAAGCCAAATTTTATATATATTTACTGCTTTTTCATTCAATACAGAATGGAATACAGCAATGACTTTTTTGTTGTTGTTTTTGGCAGCAGTTAAATTTTTTAATTGGTTGCAAAGAGTAACAAATTTCATAATTTTTCTTTTTTAGGGGGAGTAAAACTTGGATTAGGAGATTTCATTTTCTACAGTGTTCTGGTTGGTAAAGCTTCTGCAACAGCCAGTGGAGACTGGAACACAACCATAGCCTGTTTTGTAGCCATATTAATTGTAAGTATACATTAATAAAAACATGTCCCAATTCCTCATCTCAAAACTCTGATTATGTCATTCCTTAAAGGTGGTCTGTTTTTTTTTTTGTTTTTTTTTTGTTTTTTTTAAGGATTTTATTTATTTGACAGAGAGAAACACAGCCAGAGAGGGAACACAAGCAGGGGGAGTGAGAGAGGGAAAAGCAGGCTTCCCGCCGAGCAGGGAGCCCGATGCGGGACTCGATCCCGGGTCTCGGGGATCATGACCTAAGCCGAAGGCAGTCGCTTAACCAACTGAGCCACCCAGGCGCCCCTGAAGGTGGTCTGTTTTAACCCTGGCTGGGCTAAGTGTGCCAGTCACCTGGAGAGTTTAAAAAAAAAAAAAAAAAGAAACTTACCTGAATAGGTTACCACCTAACCACCCA
Source organism: Spilogale gracilis (assembly GCA_004023965.1). Classification (NCBI taxonomy): domain Eukaryota; kingdom Metazoa; phylum Chordata; class Mammalia; order Carnivora; family Mephitidae; genus Spilogale; species Spilogale gracilis. Next base: position 6,398 of record PITA01013496.1, on the reverse strand, counting down.
TTAAAATCATGTGTGTGCTTTTAGAACTCTGCGTCCCTGCCCTGAGTTTGTTGTTGTTGTTGTTGTTGTTGTTGTTGTTGTTGTTTTAAAGGTAATCCCTACACCCAGCATGGGGTTTGAACTCACAAACCTCAGATCAGGAGTTGCATGCTCCTCCAGCTGAGCCAGCCAGGAGCCGTACCCTGAGATATTTAAAGTTTTAATTGTGTGTTATTGTTGTTTTTTATTTACATTCCCTAGAGAGGTTTTTTTTGTTTGTTTTGTTTTGTTTTTAAATTTATTTATTTGACAGAAACAGCTAGAGAGGGAACACAAGCAAGGGGAGCGAGATGCAGGGCTGGAGCCAGATATAGGGCTCGATCCCGGGACTCCAGGATCATGACCCGAGCCAAAGGCACTCAATGACTGAGCCCCTCAGGAGCCCCCCTGGAGAGTTCTGATAGGCACCTCTGGTTAGGAACCGCTTCATCAAACCTAGCAGCATAGATACGTAAGAAGTTAGCTGTGTTAGATCAGTCTTAAAGGAGTACTTGGATCCTTACTTAGTCCCTGAGCCTGGTGGTGATTTTGCCTTTAATGCCACAACCTGGCAGCAGACAGTACTCCTTGGGCAGCAAGAATGAGGCAAGAAAAGCTAACACAGTGTATGGTGCCATGTAGATCTTGCTTTTAGTGTCACAACATGAACCCTGAAAAGCGTTCAAAACTATAAGTAAGTCATAAGATGTATCTTATTGGTATTTTTGCCAAAGATGTAATGTCTTTGATATATGTGAGTGACGTTAGGTGAGAGCCTTTACTTATGCATTTATTTTATGATCTCATCTGTGGTTTGTCATGATGATAAAACCAATTAAAATTTTCATGTGTTTTATTTTTCTTTGGAGGTGAGTTTTCTGGATGTGTCGTATCTTTTAAGAAGAAAATGATTTATTCTGGATAAAGCTGAAATGCTCAGTTTTCAGACATTGTCTCAATAGCTAGGGGAAAAAATGTACTATATTATATGACTGCTCTGTGTTTACAAGTATTCCTCCACTCTCTGAAAGTTCATTTAGCTATTTTTGCTAACCAGAGGTCCAAGGAGTATTTTTGCTTTTACAAAAATAGAACATTGCCGGGGCGCCTGGGTGGCTCAGTTGGTTGGGCGACTGCCTTCGGCTCAGGTCATGATCCTGGAGACCTGGGATCAAGTCCCACATCGGGCTTCCCGCCGAGCGGAAGCTTCTCCCTCTCTCAGTCCCTCTGCTGTGTTCCCTCTCTAGCTGTGTTTCTCTCTGTTAAATAAATAAAATAAAATTAAAAAAAAATAGAACATTCCCATACTAATGAAGGTCTTTCATAAAAGTGAATGGCTTAATTCGACCTCTGAGAAAATGGGGATATACTTCACTTTTTGCGCTTTGGGCTTACAAAGTCGTCATAGGAATGTTCTGCTTTGAGACAGTGAGAGAAATCTGTGAGCACTTCATAAACTTTTACTGGCTTATTCTGTGATCACCTCTTTGCCCCCATACAACATAGAGGATGCTTTTTACCTCTGGGATTTTAGCCAGCCACACTAAACTCACAGTAGCCAACTCAATAATTTAGATAGATATTTCAGTATTATTTAATTTAAAATAATTTTACTTATTTTTGGATTCTATTTCTTATCTAGGATCAGGGAGTAAAATATCAACAGTGTGTGCCTCATGAACTCTATGCTGCAAAGGCAAATCAGTGTTTCCAAATTTAATTTAAAAATTGTCCTAAAATTTAACCTCAAAGCACAGTACTCAGTGAGCTAAATTAAGATCAGGACTTGTGACTGGGTTGCTTTGCATGAAATACTTCATAATTTTGTCTGAGTTTGTGTCTTTTCCCCTTCTCCACAGGGTTTGTGCCTTACTTTATTACTCCTCGCCATTTTCAAGAAAGCATTGCCAGCTCTTCCAATCTCTATCACTTTTGGGCTTGTTTTCTACTTTGCCACAGATTATCTTGTACAGCCCTTTATGGACCAATTAGCATTCCATCAATTTTATATTTAGCATATTTGCAGTTAGAATCCCATGGATTTTTCTCCTTTGACTATATAAAATCTGGGGAGGAAAAGATGATTTTCCTGTGTCCACATCTAACAAAGGCAAGATTCCCAGCTGGACTCTTTGCAGCTTCCTTCCAAGTCTTCCTAACCACCTGTACCAGTGGGCACTGGAAGGAGGTGTCTACAGAAAATGGTTTGAACCTACATTATGATGGACTGAGTTCCTCGGTGCAAAACGGCCAGATTTGAGGGACAGGCTGAGGAAAAGGGACGGACCATGAAATTGCTGTGCTCCCGCCAGCAGTGTGACCATTGGGCACAGGTGGATTTTACCAACACTGCAGACTCTCAGGACTACCATTACCAAGAAATTAAATGGCGTGGTTTAAACCAAACAGGATTCTTCATCTTAAACTACATGTTGAAGATCAACCTAATCAACTTGTCTTGAGTTCTGAACCTTTTCAGGAGGTACTATAGGGAGAGTGGGAACCAGCAGCAAAATGAAAGGGTTTTTGAAAAGGGGCTCCAACTTCCACTTTCAGACCTTTTTGCTGCAGGCTTACCATTTTTAAATAAGACTTTTTTTTTTCTTTTCTTTTTTTTTTAATACCTTGAGTCAAGTCAGTTGTGTAGGTTGATTTTGAAAAGTCTCGTTTTCAAGCACTGAAACTTAGTGCCATCAACGGTTACCATTTGTTCCCCTGGACAGTCTGAACTTATATGAGATTGCTTTATCCTGAAAGTGTATAACCTCAGGCTCCAAATTCAGTAATTTCTGGAAAGAATGGATCTATATCCAAACGGTTACCTATCAGCCTTAGGTGTACTCTGGATTTTCCACCAAACTGTTTATTTTTAGACATGCTTACAGGTTCACGTGCCCCTGGATGCTACCATTCTTCCCGTCTCTCCCTGACTACCCCATGAGCATTGTCTTACACAGCAAATGAGACAGCTCTGTTGTGGTAAGAGACAACCCAGTTACTCTAGGATTTTACTCTGTGTGTGTGGTGCAAGGACTGTGTTATGAATCAGTGCTGTCAGCCTCGCTGTCGTCATTTCTTCAGTAGCAAATACAATGTGTGTCCAAAGACAGTGGAATTAAAGAAGAGTAAAATGGCTGGTGAAGCACTTTCTGTCCTTGTTTTTCTTTTCTTTTTTTCTTTTTCTTTCTTTTTTTTTTTTTTTTTACTACAGTCCACTGTCTCTGACCGTGGGTTGGAATTTGGATCAACAGCCAAAAGCTGGTGGTTTATAAAAAGTCAGTTGTATCAGTACAAAGTAAGAGTTGGAGAAAGCCATGATTTTACTTGGAGAGCCGTGCGTGGGAGGACCTAGGGTCGGGAGGAGAACCAGCTGCCAAGAAGAGAAGAAGGGGCCTCAAACAGCCAATGGGACAAAATGAGCTAACGTCCCATGGGCAGATGTTAAGGAGAACCAAGTTATTTCTCAAGAACCTCACGTGGGTGTTTTGGGCTTTCCCTTCTGCCTTACCTTTCATTTCAGTATACCTTTGAACTGGGTTGTTGGGCTGAGGCCCAGTGCAGCTCAGCTGGGGACATAAACGGAGCATCATCCTGTGGGACTCCTAAGCAAAGCTTTGCCGGGCATAACCCTTCTGCCGCTGATAGTCCTTAGCCATGGTGATCAGACTGAAAGCATTTGTGAAAAACCTAGTCTGTCCGTGTGGCTGAACCGAAAGGCCAGCTTTTCTTCTTGTTTCTTTCCCTCCAGCCTGTCATGTGATCTGGTTTGTGGTTCTCCTTGGAATTTAGAATATCTGTTTTCTGTGACAGAATATTATAAACTAAATTGAGCAGTAGTGTGCTGGTCATAACCGGATTAGAAGTTAAAACTGGCTCATGGTAGGCAGTTGAGAACTGCAGGAAAAACAAAAAACAAGTGCTACTCACAGGAAGAGTGGGCTTAAAGTAGTAGGTTCTCTCATCTCATTATTTAGCCCCTTCTTTCCAAGAGTCTCTCTTTTTCCTCAGATATGTAGCAGTGTGGGTTTTATCTTCTAGAAGGACAGGGGAATCAACCACTACAACAAAGCCACCTGAACGTGTTTGTGATTTGAGGCAGTCTTGAGGGAGCCCTGATCTAAAATAGTTTATTTGTGCAAAGGTCTCAGAAGTACCGTATCTTTCGTGAACAGGTCATCCCAGAAGAGGATATGTGCTGTGAGTGTGACTAAGTCCATCCTATGTATCACTGTCCCATGTAGAAAGATTGCAATAAAACTCATTTTCTACAAGACGGAACCACATCTCCGCATAGAGAGAAGGCCTCTTTCTTGAAGCCCTCAATCTCAGATGCAGAACTTTACCTCGGAACTTTCTTCTTAGGGTCAATACAGTTGTTTCTGAAATAGTCTTCCACCATGAAAAATAGGCTGTCACCAGGAAACCCAGTAGCAAGTCCACCGTGCCCTCACAGGGCAGGGGTGGCCGCAGGGTGGGGCCAGGCCACCAGCTTAATGCAGAGGAGGAAGAGTGGCCACTGATGTCCGGGCCTGATTGGCTCACAGAATACAGTGTTTATATACGGAAGGTTGCTACAAACTAGCCTGCGGGCATACCAACCATATTTGGAAGATCTGTGAACCTTTTTTTCAAGAGGAAGAGCTCGCTTTTCCTGTTTTTGATTCTCACTAGGTTACCTCGTGGTGCTAGGATCACAGCTCTCGCTGTAAATAATTAAATTTCTTGATGAGAACAGTTTCTCAGCAACTTGGAAGAAAACCGTAAGTGGATGATTTATTGATTTCACTGCAGAAGCAACTACTAGAGGTGGTCTTCTCACTTTGAAACTCCTGGATCCCCAGTTTTTAAAGTCCCTTGATCTGAAAATCTCTCCTTCCATAACTGATGTCTATGCAGTAAGTTTAGAGCTTATCCTTCTCGGCCTCAACCTTTACATAGTGGTCTGGGTCCTCATTTGTAAAGTTAAGCTCTCCCGTACGATCTTCCGGGGTTGGCGTCTCAAGAAAGTCTCTGGTCCTGACCCCCAGGGCCTGGCCTTGCGTTCTCACCCATTCATGACCTAGCCCTGGAAGAAAAAAAGCCTGGAAACCACTACAAAGAGATTTATTCAGCGTCTTCCATGTTCCTGGTGTGGTGCTGGTGTCGAAAGATGCAAAGACCTGTCCTCGGCACGCAGCTGTAGTCTCCTCTTGGCTGACAGATGCTGTCTTCAACTTCTCCAAAATACTGGGTACTTGTCAGTAACCCCGTTTTCATGGTTACCCTTTGATGTTATTAAGGTGACTCGACTCTCCCAGGAATCACTCCTCTCAGCAGACTACTCCTTTTTCTCTGCTTACTTTTGGATGGGGATGGCCTGTTACAGTCTGACCGGCCATTCTAGAGCCTCACCTCTCGGGTAACCACAAACCTGACTCAGGACGTGGGGGTGGAGCTTGAAAACTGGACATTTGGTCTTGCCCTGGGGTGAAAGGATATCATCATCATGAGTTTGAGCCCGGAAGTGATCCCTGTGATCTTCTTGCTTCTCTTTAAACCCCCAAACACAGGAGATTTGCAGTGGTCTCGGCTCTTCGTGGCCCTTGCTGAAGTGGCTGAGCTGAGTTGCTGACCAGGCCGTCATCACGCTCACCTCCTGAATCCTCTGGATGGCATCCCCTGAACAGTCCTCTCTTCTGGTAGTAAAAACCTCAGATGTGTGTATTAAAATTCAGCCAAGTGCCGAAATGAACCCTTTTCTCTGACTGTTTCCCAGGGGCCTTGGTCAGCTGCAGAACTGCACTGAGGAAGTAGTGGGATCCGCCCTGGGCCCTGGAGCTTCTGGTAGCACTTCGCCTGGGTGTGTAGCAGGAGAGATTTTCCAGGGAGCAGTTTTCCTTTGAAAATAAATAACTGTTGCAAAAGGGCAGCTTCAAAATCAACTGTAGAGAGTAGGGAGTTCAGGACTGTCCTTCACCGTGCAGCTGGAGGTGCTGGCTGCGGGTTGCCGCAGGGCCCTTCCCACGCTCAGCGTCCGGCTCTTGCTTCTACAGACTCTGCTTCATACATGATTCAGACAGACTGTGAATACATCTTTTTTAAATACCTTTCAGATCCTTGGTAAGAAAAAATTTTGATAGATGATTGCAGATTTTCCTGTATTTGTCAGATTAATAAAGACTGCATGAAACCCACTGTGCTAATTTTCTTATATGAAAGTATTATAATGTATAACTGGGAGAACTGTTGAACTGTTACCGGGAAGCAGTAAACACAGATGCATTGTTTCAGTTGTTCACTCAGTGCAGAAGTATGGATCATAGCAGGGTGCAGTATGGAAAGTCTCAAAACAACTTTTTTTTTTTTTTTCTGTTCCTGTATTTTTTTTTTTTTTATTGTTA
>PITA01013495.1:0-57321 GCA_004023965.1 Spilogale gracilis | reverse complement strand
TAAAGATGTTGCTCTACCCTTTCTATTTTTGAGGGGTCATATATGCAATAGCTTAGAGCACATTTTCTAAATCCAGACTGAATAAACCAGTTAAATGTCTATCTCAAGATGCTCACCTAGGAAGCGAGCCTGGTAATTCCTCCCCCGCACGACTGCTGATAGTGAGCACTACCTCAGCGTGACACATTCTATTACTGATGTATTAAAACGCACTTACAGAAAAGTAAACCTGCAACTCTCAAGCCCCACCGCCGGTCAATCCTAGCCCCAGCACCACGGATCGTGGCCACAACAAATACCAAGGTCGCCCCTGTCCACCCACCCAATTTCTCCCCACAGCAAGAGACTCCCCCACCGGTCCCTCCAGTAGGGTTTCCCGGAACCGCAGGGCTCAGTTTCCTCGCAGGGACCGCGTCAAGGCCCACCCAAATAAAGATGCCAAACCCCCCCCCCGCCACGCGGTCCGCCCCCACAACGCCGGGAGGGGCCCGGGGTACCCTTCCTCCCCCGGACTGCACAGTCGCCCGCGCTGCCGTTCCCCCCGCTCACGTGGGCCCTTCGGCCCAGGCCCCACGTCACCAGCTTCCCGGACCCCACGGCGGCGCCTCTCACCCAGCCCGGCTGTTCCCGCTACACAACCACACACACGCGACCCCCGCCGCGCACACCCCGGGAGCCTGTCTCCGCGGCCACATCCGGCACCCAAGCTGGGGCCGCCCTCGGGCCCAACCCCACCGCACGCCGAGGCCGCGCCGCCGACCGGCCCCTGCCGCTCCCACAACGGGCGCCGTGCTCACCGCGACGCCGGAGCCCGGTTTCCTCAAGCCTCGGGCCCACGCAGGCCTGGCTGCGCCCCCAAAGCATTCACGCCCCTGCCGCCTCTTGGGGACCCTGGCGCAGCCGCACTGCAAGCTGAGCGACTGTCTGCTGTTCCGGCCGCCGCTGCCGCCGCCTCCCCGTCCCAGCCCCAGCCGCGGCCACAACCGCAGCGACGCAGCCCAGCGCCGGCAACCCAGCGTCTGTTGAGCTGAACCGCCCGGGACGCGCACCCCCAGCCGGCGCTCGTTGCATATGCAGAGAGGCCGCCGCCCATTGGCCCGCGGGCGGTGGCGCGTGCGGGGCTGGGCCTATCGAATTCCGGACGGGGAGCGCGGCGCGGTCGGCCAGGGGCGGGACGGGGTTACTACGGGTCATTCGCGGAGCCGCCGCGGACGGGACCCATCCGCCACCGGCACGGGGTGGGGACCGGGCGGGCGGGAGGGATCGGACCGCGGCGGCTGGGGGAGGGGAGGCGGGCTCGGCGGCCGTGACGTGGGCGGAGGGCAGGCGACTCCCGGAGGGTCGGCCGGGGGGCCGTCTCTCCGCGGGGAAAAGACCGCCCCCCGCCAAATAACTAGAAACGGAGTTACTTCTGTAGTGTTTAAATCTTAACATAGATCATAAAATGATATGCATATTATTTTCATTTTTAAGTGGATCATTTATCCTGTTCTTGCACACATTGTCGAATTTGTAAAAATAAAATGATTTTCGGAAATATTTGAAGCGAGAGGGACTCAAAGATTCAAAGCAAATTCCTTAATTATTTCTCTCGCTTTGGCTTCACTTAAACCATCTTCAAATAACCCATCTTCTCTAAATATACGCGCTATTTATACAAGACAGATATTTGTTTTCAAAGGCAAAAGTTTACTCCATACTATTGTTTTTGGACATTCTACTTCTGAATCTAGAAGTGTTTCTGTATTTTAAAGAGTTTCTCTCATTTTAAACACTGCAAAAGGCAAAAAGACCTGAGTGCGGGTACCCTGCCTCCCCACAAGCAAACAAATCAAACCAAAACACAAATGATGAAAAAAACAACTGCAGTGCTCTATATAAAAAAAGAAAAGAAAAAAAAAAAATGACTTTCATTACCCTAGTGGTAGGAGGGTCGAGCTTTTTTTAAAAAAAACCAACAAAATATTTAGTTGGTCTGTGAACAAAGTTATAACATTAAGTCAGATTTGATACCACAGGAAATAAAACTGATTTGGAGGGTTTTGGTTTTCCTTTTTTTAAGCAGTGAAGGGGCTAGAAATAGCTACTTGAATAGTAAATCTCCCTGCCATCCAAAACTTCTTTAATTGGGTGAAAGGTGAGGTTTCTGAGCCAGCCTCAGGCTAAAAGCAAGGGCTCACTTCCCAAGAGAATTTCTAAAATCAGTGAAGGCTGTCTAAACTTGAACTAGGTGGAGTGATGATGCACAGAGCAAAGAAAGCTCACTCACCTTGGGCCTCAGGCCAATTGAACTACCTAAAGGAAAGGATACCTGACTCAGGCAACCTGTTCTTCCACTACAAAATGTGTTCAGTTGCCGCTAATCCATAGAGATGCTATTAAAGGATAGCCCCTGAAGACTAATGGAATTAGTCTAATGAAATTATCTAAAAAGACCACCATTGGGCGCCTAGGTGGCTTAGTGGGTTAAGCCTCTGCCTTCAGCTCAGGTCATGATCTCAGGGTCCTGGGATCCAGGCCCACATCCAGCTCTCTGCTCAGCAGGGAGCCTGCTTCCCCTCTGCCTACTTATGATATCTCTCTCTCTCTCTCTCTCTGTCAAATAAATAAATAAATAATCTTTTTTAAAATAATCTTTTAAAAAATTAAAAAATTAAAAAATTAAAATAAAAAGACCACCATTTTTCTGCCTGCAGTGGGAAGTACAGTAGAAATGATAGTTCCCAAACCAGGAACAACCTCTAGGAAAATAAGTTAATTTCCAAGTGAGGAAACTATATAAAGAGAGGCTTAGGAAAACCAATATTAAACCTTCTTTTCCATCAATAAGCACAAAGCAAACTAAGAATTCCAGCAACATCTCCACATCTTTCGTCATTATCTCTTTCTATATTATAAAATATGTATGTATATACATACATACATATGACACACTTTTAAAAGAAAATAGTTCTTGGAATTAAAATCCTAAATTCTCACCTTGTTAGCTTAGGCTAAACAGAAAGATAATCTTTGTAGTCTCTAGAAGTTTTGCTTTCAAATAAAGTTTTCAGTATATTTTTATTTTTATTTAGAGCTTTTGACAGTTATGGAATTTGGCTTCACTTTCTCTCTTTTTAGAAGAACTCTATTCTGTAATGGCCAACTAAATGAAAACATCCAATAGTACCTTTTATAGTTTTGTTATTTCTCCAAATTACAGGGGCATTCAAGGAGATGTCTCTAGTTCTCAAGAACACTTAATGATCTGTTTTACGTGAAGGGTCGCAGAAATAGTCTGTGACCACATGGCAAACTACTGCTAACATTTTCCACAATCATTATAATGTAAAACCAGGGCCAGCCAATGTTCAGAAGTTTAACAGAAACCTTTTTGTTCTTCTGTTTCTGGGGATTGAGAAGGAGTAGAGGGAACTGAGGTAGCAGAGGATACCCTATGTTTGAGTCAAAATGGTTCTGACTTGAAGTAGCAAAATACTCAACAAAAAACTACAATTATTTGCCTCATATAAAGATAAATCAAGCGATTTTTCCAATTGACGGAGGATCTGAGCTTTGACCATCTTTCCCTCTGTCTCAGCACATCGGCTTCATTCTTAAGCCATCTTAGTCACAGATGGCAGCCGCAAGTTTAGGTGTCACATGAAGACACAACCGCGTCTGGCCAAAAACTAGTTGCATGTTTCTTAATGCCGCCTCTTATTAAGGAGGAAATCCTTTCTCAGACGACTCGCAACACACTGATCCTGAAGTCCTATTGGCCCGAACTGGGTCACATGTTCACATTCTAGCTGCAAGGGATGCTGGGAAAGTGTCGGCCGTTTTGGCCTCTCTAATAGAAAGCAGGCACCGTCAACACGGAAACAGCCCCTGGAAGGAAAAAATGTGGGAAAGAAAGCCTAATCAGCAGTGTCTGCTACAGATATCGTGTCAAAGTCAAAGTATCTCTGACTAAAAGTGTTCCATAAAACCATGTATTATCTCACTCAAAATGTCCAGAGGAACACAATTCCAGGGTTGCTTTAAAGGTTCACTGGTGTTATGGAGAAGCTAGCTCCTTCTGTCTCTTCACTCTGCCATGCTCAGCATTTATGATCTCTCCCTTCATGGTTACAAGATGGCTGCCGAGCGTTATGTTTACAGAATACTTCCGAGGCCAGAAGGGAACGATAGCTTTTCCTCCATGTCAGTATGTGTTTATTGCGGAACTCCATCTTCCCAAAATTCACTCAGCCCACTTCCCCTAAACCAATCACTAACAAATGAAATTGCCCTGATACATTTAGCTCACTCATACATCGTCTACTAGGGCAGGGAAAGGATAATCCAGCAACTGGACACACAGCATTCTTTGTCCTCTGGTTCAAACTACATGAAGGGCATTTTGAAGGACAGGGCCCCACCCCCCAAAAGACAATCATCCATGCCCTTTAGCAAGGCCTTTAAGAGACCTTTAAGAGTTTTATCAGGCAGAGGATACCAGGCTGGCTCAGTTTGATCTCAGGGTCATAAGTTCAAGACCCAAATTTAGTGTAAAGTTTACTTTAAAAAAGAAAAAATTTTTATCAGGCAGTACTTATCATGACATGACCCATGGATATTGTAGTCACAGGCTTGTCATTGCTACTCTGCCATAAAATAAGTCCCTTGATGACAGAACAGTGTTATATAAGATCCCACGGGAGCAAATCAGACACTCTCTGTGCCCTCAGATTGTGATACCGCCAAGACTCAGTGGGCAAGATTGGCGAATCCATACCCAGATTTTGTATCAGCCATCAGCCCCAGTAAAGTCAAATAACTGCCTTGCCCACAGGTAGGGAAAAAGCCCTGGGTTGGAAATTCACATGTGCCATCTGTATACCCTGGACATATGAAAGATACGATATGTGCAGGGCGCCAACAGTATGTGCTACAGGTGGGCAGTTGTCTGCCACTTATTCTTTTATTAAAAAAAAAGAAAAGCTAGGGGCGCCTGGGTGGCTCAGTTGGTTGGGCGACTGCCTTCGGCTCAGGTCATGATCCCGGAGAACCGGGATCGAGTCCCACACCGGGCTCCCTGCTCGGCGGGAAGCCTGCTTCTCCCTCTCTCACTCCCCCTGCTTGTGTTCCCTCTATGCCTATGTTTCTCTATGTCAAATAAATAAAATCTTTAAGAAAAAAAAAACAACCTAGAATGTGTTTTGAGGAATTTTCCAGTTACTGAATTTCAAGGAAAGGATCAGGAGCATTGTAAGTGGTCCTGTGGTCCTGTCTTTGCAAAGAAAGCCCTTCTTTACAGCACTGACATCAGACGTGGGAGGAATGTGCGTGGTAATGATGTCATGAGATATCACAGTGGGATACACTCAAACCCACTCTAGACTGTAAAGCTCTCTAGGGACTGAGTTTTTTAATGTCTGTGTCCTCAATGACACTGCATCGCATCAACACTATCAGTATATTCTTTCTTCAATGTAAACTAATTTAATTTTGTTTCACTTTAGTGATTAAGAACTTATCGCTTTCCTTGTGATAACTCTTCATATTCATGAGATACCTTAAAGCCCTCTTTTACTTTTTTCCCCCCCAAATACCCTATTTTCTGTCCCTTTGATCATGTTTATTGTTCTCCATTCTTCATCATTTGAGGGACAAAACATAATACCTAAATCTTACTGAGGGCTTGACAATTGTAAAATACAGTGAAGGAATCTATTCCCAGGCCTTACTCACCAGAATTCCATTAAAATAGGCTAAAATTAATTTGCTTTTTATTTTTTATATATTTTTTAAGATTTTTATTTATTTATTTGACAGAGAGATCACAAATAGGAGGAAGCACGCTCCCTGCTGAGCAGAGAGTCCGATGCAGGACTCAACCCCAGGACCCTGAGATCATGACCTGAGCTAAAGGCAGAGGCTTTAACCCACTGAGCCACCCAGGTACCCCTAATTAGCTTTTTAAACTGACAACACATACTTTCTCATTCCTAGCTCATTTTGATTAATGATAATTTCCAGTTAAGGCAGTGAACATTTACTAGCTACACATTTGTATATGTCTAAAAGTCTCTTCAAATACATTCTTTTGTTTAAGATTTTATTTATTTATTTGACAGAGAGAGAGATGACAAGTAGGCAGAGAGGCAGGCAGAGAGAGAGGAGGAAGCAGGCTCCCCACCGAGCAGAGAGCCTGCCGCCCGCCTCCATCCCAGGACCCCGAGATTACAACCCCAGCTGAAGACAGAGGCTTAACCCACTGAGCCACCCAGGTGCCAGGAGCTCCTCTTCAAATACATTCTTGAGCTTCTTTGCTGCTCTATGTGGGTGTCTCTGCTTAGATAGTCTTTTACATTATCTTTATTAAACTTTTCTCTAATCTGTCTTGTCTCTTGACTCTCCTTTCCATTTTATATACGTAAAGAACTCTAAATTCAGGCAGTTATAGTAAATATTACAGAATAGTTGGTTTTCTATTATTTTCTTAAAGATATTTTGGAATAGAGACTTGATGTAAAAAGAGATAACTGAGAGGCGCCTGGGTGGCTCAGTTGGTTGGGCAACTGAGTTCAGCTCAGGTCATGATCCCAGAGACCTGGGAGCAAGTCCCACATAGGGCTCCCTGCTCGGCGGGAAGCCTGCTTCTCCCTCTCTCACTTCCCCTGCTTGTGTTCCCTCTCTGGCTGTGTTTCTCTCTATCAAATAAATAAAATCTTAAAAAAAAAAAAAAGAAAGAGATAACTGAGAAATAGCAGTTAAAAATTGAGTTTGGCTACATGTAACTGAAAATGCAAAACAAGAATGGCTGAAGCCTACAAGGGCTTTAATTCCACAAAAAAGGAATACGGCAACTCCATGAAATGATTAGGGACCCAAGCTGTTTCTCTTTCTGCTGTTCCTCATGTGTGATTTTTTTTTACTTGTAACTTCCCTGCTCAAGGTCATAAAATACAAAATAGCTCCTAGAGCTCCAACCATCGCATTTACCTTCCAGACATCAGGAAGAAAGAAAAGATGACTGTAAAAGACATGCCACCCCCAGTAGTTCTCTTTAAGCAATTAAAATAATTGTGGAATTGTTTTTCCCACACATCTCACCTTACATCCCATTGACCAGAAAGCCTGAAATATGAACTTTCCTAGAAGGCACATATTACCATCTTAAATGAAATCATGATTCTTTTACTAACCATGAAGGAAAGAACAGTTACTGGGTAAGCAACTTACAGTCCGCCCCCTTGATAAGGGCAGGGAAACGGATGGAGAGCACAATATGCTAAACAGGGAAATACATACCTTTAACCTGATGTTGCTCAAGTTCTTCTGAAGACCAACAAAATTGCTCCCGTTTGTTTCCACTTTTGACTTAGAAGTTCGTGACAATCAAATGCAATGGTTCTACACTCTTCTCATAAAGAGCTTTCATATAATTGTGAAATGAATAAATAATCCCTGAGCCTTCTCTTCTTAGGAACCATCTGTCTTAATTTTTTTGCAATTCCTTACTGAACTTAGTTCTCAGTCCTTTCATCCTTTTGGCTTCTCTTCTCTGGACCTTCTATAGTTTCTTTATATCATTATAAAACACTTGGAAGGGGCGCCTGGGTGGCTCAGTTGGTTAAGCAACTGCCTTCGGCTCAGGTCATGATCCCGGAGACCCAGGATCGAGCCCCACATCGGGCTCCCTGCTTGGCGGGAAGCCTGCTTCTCCCTCTCTCACTCTCCCTGCTTGTGTTCCCTCTCTGGCTGTGTTTCTCTCTTTCAAATAAATAAAATCTTAAAAAAAAAAAAAAAAAACACTTGGAAGCAAGGCCAGGATTCAATGCTCTAATTAATTGAACATTAGTTCAACAGATATTTACGTGCCACCAGATGGCATGCAGTGTACCAGAACCTGCAAAAGATAGCACTTGTCAAGACAGAACACAAACCAAAACAAAAAAAGCTAGGATCATTACCATAAATAAATAAAAATAGTAAACAAGATAATTACAGAGTCAAAGGTGCTCTTCAGACCTTTGCAGAGTAACTGGAAGAAAGGAGGAACAGAGACACTTTTGGATGGAGAAGTCAGGGAAGACAACTCTTGGGAGGTAACACTTACACTCTAATTAGAAAACGGCTGATATTTTTGGCAGGAAAATCATTTTCCCATCTATCAGGGCTCTGGCAGAATGCTTCTACCAGAGACTAGGAATGCATTCTTGTATCCCGTGGACTTGACCTGGCCTTTTTAGAAATCCTGTCCAGTTTGCAGAGTCAATCAATATAACAAGGAACACAGTCCGATCACCTAAAGGTTCATTAGATCTTGCTTTGTCATTTAACTTAAATGTCAAGTGCTCTGTGAAGCTCCCAAGCAAAACTACTTGTCCCATTTTCTGTTTTGTTTGTGCCATTGGTTTGTCGGTTAGGCCTCTTTGGGTTCCAAAGAATAGGAAATGGAAATTAAAGTTGCTTAAGCAAATGGAATTTATTGGCCCACAAAATTAAAGAGAGTTTATCTCCCCTCAGGGACAGCTTGATAAGGAGCTCAAAAGAAATCAGAAAGAGCAAGTCTGACTGTGTCCATGCAGCAGGTTGGTTTGGTTTAGTGTTGGTGTATGAGGACCTTGGGGCAGCAAGACGGCTAGAGGCCCTGCAGACTCCCAGCCCACTGGAGTTCAGTCTCTTCTCAAAAAAAAATCTCATTTCCTGGGGCGCCTACGTGGCTCAGTTGGTTAAGCGACTGCCTTCGGCTCAGGGCATGATCCCAGAGACCCTGGATCGAGTCCCGCATTGGGCTCCCTGCTCGGCAGGAAGCCTGCCTCTCCCTCTCTCACTCCCCCTGCTTGTGTTCCCTCTCTAGCTGTGTTTCTCTCTGTCAAATAAATAAAATCTTAAAAAAAAAAAAATCTCATTTCTTTCTGAGGTACTACATGTCCCTCCCTGCCCAATCCGCGAGCCCAGAAGCCTCCCCTCTGGCCTGACCTGCCTGACTTGTTCTACCCTGGGATCCTCCAGTAGAGTTCAGGAGTCTACACCTCAAAAACACTGAGGTAGTGTGATGGGGAGACAGATGGAGATTCTCTACAGGAAAATCAGTGCAGTTCCTGGTAAAGATGAAAAGAAACCAAAACCACCAGCAGCAGCTTAGCGCCTCTTGGGCCAAAGTACGGTCAGTTGTGTCTTCCAAGATCTCAGACTTCATCATGAGCTGTTTGAGAAGCACATCTTTAGCTTTTCATCCCCAAAATCTACCCAGTGTGCTGGTAGATAGAATGCCTGTAGCACCTTAGCTCGGTAAATATTTGTTGAGTTCAACTATTGAATGCCATACACACATGTGCAAGTTTGGAGGGCTCTGTACACAATCCTAGTATTTAAATTTCTTACAAGACATCAGACTGTTTCTTAGCAATTTGATGGAAAGACTGGCTTCACACTACATTTACTTTCATTATCTCATCTGTGACAGCTTGCGTTTATCTTAGGTTTCATTCTTTACATCATAAATTCATACCTATACAGTTTTTCCCCTACATTTCTTTTTTTTTAATATTTTATTTATTTGACAGAGAGAGAGAGATCACAAGTAGGCAGAGAAAGAGGAGGAAGCAGGCTCCCTGCTCAGCAGAGAGCCCAATGCAGGCCTTGATCTCAAGACCCCAAGACCATGACCTGAGCCGAAGGCAGAGGCTTTAACCCTTACATTTTTAAAAAATATTTTATTCATTTATTTGACAGAGAGAAACACAGCTGGAGAGGGAACACAGCAGAGGGAGTGAGAGAGGGAGAAGCAGGCTTCCCGCTGAGTAGGGAGCCCAATGTGGGACTCGATCCGGGGTCTCCGGGATCATGCCCTGAGCCGAAGGCAGTTGCTTAACCAACTGAGCTACCCAGGCGCCTCTAACCCTTACATTTTAATCTACATTTGATTGACCGTTTCACAAGCCTTTTAATCCCTTCCAATCTGCCCAAAGGGGGCTGCATGCAAAGGCATCACCTGGGAGCTGGTAAGAAATGCAGAATCTTAGAGCGCCTGGGTGGCTCAGAGGGTTAAGCCTCTGCCCTGGGCTCAGGTCATGATCTCGGGCTCCTGGGATCGAGTCCCATATTGGGCTCTCTGCTCAGTGGGGAGCCTGCTTCCCTCTTGTTCTTTGCCTGCCTCTCTGCCTATTTGTGATCTCTGTCAAATAAATAAATAAAATCTTTTAAAAATTTTTAAAAAAAAGTAATGCAGAATCTCAAGCCTCAGACCATACCTCCTAGAACTAGATCTGCATTTTAACAAGATTTTTCAGGAAATTCATAGACACTTTAAAAATTAAGAGTCACCAGTCTCCTACTCTAACTAATGCCTTCTGTTGGAGATCTAATGGAAGCCACATATGCGATTTTGTATTTTCTGGTAACCACACTTAAAAAGTACCGAGAAAACAGCCAAATTAGCTTCAGTAACAGATTTTCTGAAACTCAATCTGTCCCACCATATCATTTCAACTTATAAGCAATATAAAAAATTATTAATGAAATACTTTTAGTGGCTGTTCGTTTAAACCAGGTGTTCATTTTATACTTAGAGTCCACCTCAATTTGTTTGTTTTTAAATACTTCATTTATTTATTTGACAGAGAGAAACACAGCTAGAGAGCAGGGAGGGTGAGAGAGGGAAAAACAGGCTCCCCGCTGCACAGGGAACCTGATGCAGGTCTCGATCCCGGGACTCTGGGATCATGACCTGAGCCAAAGGCAGACGCTCAATGACTGAACCACCCAGGCACCCCGAGTCTACCTCAATTTGGATTAGCCACCTTTCAAGTGCTTAATAGCCACATATGGTTAGTGACTACTGTGTTGATCAGCAGCGCTCTGGGCCGTTAGATGCATGAAAACAACACCCCATGTCTGTTTCACTCTCCACTGTATTCAAGGGCGTAGCCCAGTGCCTGACAGGTAGGAGACACCTGCTGTTTGTTGAATTAATAAATTGACAAGAGAGATATTTAAAATATTTAACAGCACAGCAAAAGCCCTGACCAAATAGTATAGGTCCCTGTAACCAATCACAACTAACACAAGATGCCAACAACCTGTACTACTGCATTGGTAGGAACTGATACACATCAGCCAGGAGTATGTGACTTGGTCCAAACCCTTGAGATCTCAAGTGAGAGCACAGAGTCCAAACAGGTTAAGCCATTTGCACAGAGTCACACATTCTTTATTCCAAAAACTGGGATTAGACAACCAGGTCTCAACTTCTAACCGAGAAAGGCTTCCGTTATAGTCATTCATTAGTAAGCACCTACTATGTGCAAAAGCACCGTGTTGGGCCCAGTGGGAGAAGAAACATAAAGAAGAATGATATTCATGTGCTTCCAAGAACACCCAGCCAATTAAGATAATTTTCATTTTCAGTGGGCCAGATACTTCAACTTAAGCTAATTTAAATTTAAAAAGGCATTTATTCAGTCCTATAATTGAAACCCCGGAGGTAGAGTTTCCTTCTGGTGAAGCTTCATCCAAACTCCCTTATCAGCAGTCTCCTCAGTTTTCCTGCCCCTCTGGGGCTGTCTTCCTTCGTGGGTTGTCTTCACCAGCTCTAAACTACCTTTCCTCAAATTGCCAAATTAAGGGGCGCCTGGGTGGCTCAGTTGGTTGGGTGACTGCCTTCGGCTTGGGTCATGATCCCGGAGACCCGGGATCGAGCCCCACATCGGGCTCCCTGCTCGGCGGGAAGCCTGCTTCTCCCTCTCTCACTCCTCCTGCTTGTGTTCCCTCTCTGGCTGTGTTTCTCTCTGTCAAATAAATAAATAAAATCTTAAAAAAAAAAATTGCCAAATTAAGCCCAACAAAAAACAACTATCTTTCCCAGAAATCCTGGGAAACATCTCACATTGTGTTAGCTGTGAGAAGACTATCTGCTATCGTTACCTCAGAAGCAGCTCTGTGCATAGGGAGATAAAATATTCTTGCTCGAGTTAGTCTGGGTCCATCCCCAGTGTGAAGTGTGGGGCCACTAGTGGTAAGCAGCACGTAGGCTTAAAGTCAGGAAGCACTTGGAGTGAACCTACCTCACATGGGGCAGAGAATGCCGGTGCTCAAGACATAGTAATGCCTACTCCAGAACCTGCTTTTAATTTAATTACTCCACCTTCAAAAGGGTAGTTAATCTGAAATGTCCCTTCTCTCTCTTCTTTCTCTCCTCTCTGTTTTTCTTTCCGTTCTTCTTCTCATTCATTCTCTCTCTTTTTTTAAGATTTTACTTACAAAAAAAAAAAAGATTTTACTTATCTATTTATTGAGAGAGAAAGAGAGAGAGTGGGAAGAGACGGGGGAGAGGGAGAGAGAGAGAATCTCAAGCAGTCTCCACACCAAGCGTGAAGCCCCAAGCAGGGCTCAGTCTCACGACCCTGAAATCATGGCCTGAACCAAAATCAAGAGTTGGACACTTAACCAACTGAACCACCCAGGCGTCCCTCTTTCATTCTCCTCAAGGAGCAAACGCCGGCAGACAGAATTGAGAGCTATAGTCAAAATCAAAACAGACAACTCATTTTAGTCTTTATTCTTTGCTCTTTCAGATCTTGGCTTGCAAACCTTTATTATTTGCATTTGTCTTACTGTAATAAATAGAGTTTTAGTCCAGAACACCATGCCATACATCTGACTCAAAAAAAAAAAAACAAAAACAAAAAACAAAACAAAAAAACCCCACTACACTTGAAGATTGTTTATTTGCATCTTGCTAGCTTATTCCTGTTTACACCAGATCTCTAATGATCTTGGAGACAATTCTAGGCTCCATAAACAGATATGAAAACATTTTAAATGTTTTATATTTTATCTATTTTATATACCTTCTCTGTAATTTCTAATCCATCACACCCTACTATTATTATAACATCACACCTTGCTTAAACGCTTATTTCTTAAACTAATATAATTTGTGAAAGCATCAAAAGTTAAAAGTATAATGAGAGTACCTGATTCATTTAAGAAAGCCTACCTGTGACTTTAAGACCTTGTTACTTAAAATGTGTTTCCATGAGCTGGTGACATCAACTTCATCTGGGAGTTTAATAGCAATGCAGACTCTCCGGCCCCTCCCCAGATCTACTGAATCTGAATCTGCATTTTAACAAGATCCCAAGGTGATTCCTGTGAGTTTGAGAAGCACCGATTCCCCATGGGCATCCGCTCATCCACCACCACTTGTACACAGCCTTGCCACTGAGATGAGAGCCAGGCCCCGAAAGAAGAAAACCCCGAGCCCAGAGAACAGATAGAGCATCTCTGATTTCTAGTGCCTTGGCCCACCAAGCAAAGACGTAATGGAGCCTTCCATAGATGAAGGAAAAGTTGGCATAAAGGTAATGGAAGGACTGACCTCAAGTTTGTCCGAGTTGTTTGCTACGCATCCAAAAAGCAGAAGCTCCCAAGCCCCCGAGCTGCACTAAGAGAAAAAAAAAGGGTATGTGTAAATGTTTGAAAGAACCATGTTCCTCCAAAAGTGACCCAGCACTTTCTTAAAAACAGCCTTCCTGGGGCGCCTGGGTGGCTCAGTTGGTTAAGCGACTGCCTCCGGCTCAGGTCATGATCCCGGACACCTGGGATCGAGTCCCGCATCGGGCTCCCTGCTTGGCGGGAAGCCTGCTTCTCCCTCTCTCGCTTCTCCTGCTTGTGTTCCCTCTCTCGCTGTGTTTCTCTCTGTCAAATAAATAAAATCTTTAAAAAAACAAAAAAACAGCCTTCCTGATTCCCATGCCATCACAGGCCTGAGTGATGCTAGCAAATACCCACAGTGTCAGAACGTGTTTCCCAACCTCATTTTATATTTTATACCAGTGTTCTACATTCCGGAAACTCAGCGTGATCTACCACACCTGTGTTTTAACTACAAAAATTACAGTTTCTCAGGGCGCCTAGGTGGCTCCATCATTAAGCGTCTGCCTTTGGCTCAGGTCATTATTCCAGGGTCCTGGGATCAAGTCTGGCATCCAGCTCCCTGCTCAGTGCGGAGTCTGCTTCTCTCTCTGCCTCTGTCACTCCCCCTGCTGTGCTCTCTCTCTCAAATTTAAAAAAAAAAAAAAAATCTTTTTTAAATTACAAATTGGCACCTGGGTGGCTCAGTGGGTTAAGCCTCTGCCTTCGGCTCAGGTCAAGATCTCAGGGTCCTGGGATCGAGGCCCGCATCGGGCTCTCTGCTCCGCGGGCAACCTGCTTCTTCCTCTCTCTCTGCCTGCCGCTCGGCCTACTCGTCATCTCTCTCTCTCTCTCTCTCTCTCTCTCTCTCTCTCTGTCAAATTAATAAATAAAATCTTTGGGGAAAAAATTACGAATTGTCATTTACCCACTTTTCAATCAGTTACTTCTATCAAGGGCAGAAAGAAGTAAATCACCACTTGGGCAATTAGTGAGAATTTGTTGCTTTTGATGAGCTATCCTAATATAGTCCTTCCTTTCTTTTCTTTTTAAATAATCTCTATGCCCAATGTGGGGCTTGAACTCATGACTGCAAGATCAAAAATCACATGCTCTACTGACTGAGCCAGCCAGGGCTCCATCCAGTATACCTCTTACTGCCACTATGGAAGCAGCTCTGAAAGAGAACAGTTTCCCTCAAGACTTTAGGATATGTTTACTAAAGGGAATGATGTGACAAACATACCCTCACAGGGGATAAAGACCTAGATACATAAAATGTCAAAGCTCTATTTTAACCCGCACGATCACAGTAAAAGTCTTGGTAGATCATTTATTGAGGATTACCTGTAGCATAAACATTTGCCCAATCGTCTTCCCTGCAGCCCTTCCTTTCTATTAAAAGCCACCACTTCCCCTTGGGAAAGGGCCCCGCCCCACTCTGCGTGGTTCCCGGCACAGGCTTGCACCGAGCCTTCCCCATACAGGCCGCAGCAGGGACTGCAAAACCCAACCTGCCAATCAGAACAACCTGTCCCTCAGGCCATAGGTATTGGCTCAAGGGTCGTCATGTGATCCAGAGAGGCCCAATCAGAGTCCACTCCTAGCATTTTTCCATTTTTACCGGGCGAAAAAACCTGAATTGGGATGGGTTGAGCCTAGAGTTTACCTAGTTCAAGTCTAGTCTCTTGGAAGTCATCAAGCCAACACAGCTCAGCGAAGAGGTGGGAGTGAGAACCCTCAGATCTGGAGGGTTTTTTGTTGTTGTTAAGATTTTATTTATTTATTTGACAGAGCGAAAGATTACAAGTAGGTAGAGAGGCAGACAGAGAGAGCAGAGGAAACGGGCTCCCTGCTGAGCAGAGAACCCAATGTGGGCCTGGATCCCAGGACCCTGAGATCATGACCTGAGTCGAAGGCAGAAGCTTTAACCTACTAAGTCACCCAGGCGCCCAAATTTGGTGGTTTTTGAGGTCAACTCCTGCCCACCACTATTATTTTTTAATTTTTTTTAAGATTTTTTATTTATTTATATGACACAGAGAAACACAGCTAGAGAGGGAACACAAGCAGAGGGACTGAGAGAGGGAGAAGCAGGCTTCCCACCGAGCAGGGAGCCCGATGTGGGGCTCGATCCCAGGTCTCCAGGATCATGACCTGAGCCGAAGGCAGTCGCTTAACCAACTGAGCCACCCAGGCGCCCCTGCCCACCACTATTTTCCACTATTTTGACTGGTAAAATGAGTCTGTGTGTGTGTGTGTGTGTGTGTGTGTGTGTGTGTGTGTGTGTGTGTAAGCTAATTTTGGTTTATTCACAACTCAAGACATCCTAATATACAAACAAGAAAATGATAGGAGGACTTAAAATAAAATGTATCGAAGCTTAAGAAGGTAGCTTATTACTGTGGTGAAATTGAGGTTATATCTTCAGTCAACAGAATCATTTAGCCTTTGCCAGGAGTCTTGCATACCTTCTATCTCCTCATCTCTGTAAAGCAGGAATCCTATTTCCAGGGCTTCCTTTTCTTCCTGCACTAGGCAGGCAAGCTCAGGTTTCTGAGTCAACACCACAAAAAAGAAGTGGAAAGCAGTGTTTCATTTTAGACAGATCTGCCTGAATTGCTCTCTCCTCTATCCTGATTAACTGGATGAGTGGTGTGAAGTTTCCATTGACTACTCTCTAAATCAAAATGTTAAGATGGAAAAATAGCCTTCATGTATTGAATCAGTGTTTTAACATACATATTATTTTAACCCTTAAAATAAATACCCTGATGACACTAACATAACCATCCTCCCAGCCACAGGATTTGAGCAGCAGGGATGGAAAAAGTGGGAAGTCAGAGAAGGGTGCTTGTGGCCGCGCGGCACGGAGTGCTTTGTCCCACACAAACCCTCAGCACCCTGGCGGGCCCAACCCTCCCTATTCTGGCCTGCATACAAAGATTTCCCGCCCCTCCTCGCCCTTTGAAACTTGCCTATCCTGTATCTCGTTACCTGGAGGCATAGTCTCTTTTTTGTTATCACTTAATCCTTTAATCTTATGACACTGGCAAGCAAAAGTTTCTAAAATATATTGCTGTTTTGCAAGACACGTAATGAAAATGCAGAGAAAAGGACTGGGAATGTACACAACATAATAAGGAGGGGAATGGCAAGGGGAGATTGTGGGATGAGGGGGGATTTCCACCTTTTCTTCCTTATATTTCCATATTCTTTGAATCTTTTACATGAAAATTGTGTTGTATATTAGTTACATAACTTTTAAAAAGTAGGTGGGGAAAAAATAAGAAAAGCTATAGTTTCGCTCATCCTTCTTTTCCCATTTTCACCCTCATTCCCTTTTTCACCTTTTTTTTTTTTTTAAGGGTTTCTTTATTTGAGAGAGATGGGGGGCTTGCAGAGGAGCAGAGGGAGAGGGACAAGTAGACTGCATTGAGCAGCAGAGCCTGACTCAGGCTCAATGTGGGCCTTGATCCCACAACCCTGAGATCATGATCTGAGCTGAAATCAAGAGTTGGATGCTTAACCGACTAAGCCACCCAGGCGCCCCATCAATAGTGACCTTATAGAGAACATTGCTAAACACATACATAGAAGGGATCTGAAGGAAGGTGCAATTTCAGATATTCCTAGGATTGGGTGATAGAGTGAGAGGGGATGTGTTTCTATAGTTGGAACTTTACCTTTAGTGTGGATGTGGGCAGACCCTATGTAATCACAGTTGCTATCCCCCATTCAGCCAACCATGTAAAAACAATCCTCCAAGTTCTTCTGCCTGTCCATATTAAGTTATAATAAGTGTTTAAGGAATACAAGCTAAATAAAGGGTAGCCTCTGGAGGGGAATGGTCACTTAAAGTCAGGGGACTTTTAGCCGTTTCTGTAATATTTCCATTTCTACAAGAAGAATGTATTAGTAATTAAAATTAATATAAAACAAAGTCAATTTTGAAACATTTTTTGGCGAGTGAGAATGGGATGAGGACTAGATGTGTCCCATCTAAGTGGGCCATAGTTTGAGACCCACCCCTCCCTCGAGGGCATTCTTTCCTCTGCTAGTGCCCAGAAGGTCAATGACCTTAAGCCCAAAGGGTCACTGGGTGAAATTATTTGAATGGGAGGAAACACACCCTTGCCATAGGACCACAGAATCTGGGGGCTGTCTACTCACTTTTTTCCCTCTGGATTTGCTAACCACCCTGCTTTGAGTACTAATAAAGCCTTTTTGGGTTGCAAGTGACAGAGAACCAAACTGAATTACCTTTTTCAAAGAGGAGAATTTATTTTGTCATAAGAAACAAAACAAAACAGGCTCGGCTTCATGCAAAGCTGGATGTGAGACTCAAACATTACCATCAGCAATTTGGTTTTCTGCCTTGCAGCTCTTCTTCCTTTTGCCCCTTCTGCCTGGGTTACATTCTCTAGTCTTTTCCCCACGAGGAGACCAGGCTTGTAATCAGCCACTGCAGGTTTATCGTTCAGCCTTGTATTTGCACAAAGTAACCTCAGTAAGTACAGAAAATTTCAGTTTCGCTCCAGAGAAGGTCCTGGTGTTTAGTGTCATTGATCTGAACCAACTGGCCAGGGAAAGGAAATGGGATGCTCTGACCGGACAAGCCGAGGGCATGTGTCTCCCTACGGTGTGGACGCCTGGGATCAGCCCCATCTGAACCACAGGGATTGAGCTGGTGGAGAAGGATTGGTGTCCCAAAAGACATCCCAAGATACAAAGGGGAAAAAAGTTCTGGAAAGCAAAAACAAGAAACGTTGCCTAGTTTCCCTGACAAGTAGCCACACAGAGTAATCCAGTTTCATTATCATTACTCTCTTTTTTATATCTCTAATGTCTGTCTAACATGCTCTGATTTTTGGTTCTCAACCAATTCATCTATTCTTTCCAATCTTGGAGTCCCGAGGAGCTCTTAGGGCATTGCTTTTAAGCTGTAAAGGATTGCCTACCAACCCGCTATGATTTGGACTGAGAAAGAATTTTCCAGGCCAGGAACATTCATTCAACATGTCTTTCATTCCTTCTATGTATCAAATTGCTTGACCCAGTTCTTACCTACAATAAGTAGCCTCGTGATGGTGCTATCCAAGAAAATCAGTATTAAGACAGCATGATAATGAATAGAGTTCTGTACCCTACTGATAAGACTGATAAAGGAAGCTTATGAAGGAGAAGCTTCAAAATCAGCCCACAGCCATCGGGACAGGCTTCTAAAAGAAGATATGCAAACTATGTCCCTACAGACCCACAAGGGTTTGGCCCAGGGGTGGAGGATAAGGGGGTACATAGACATTCCACGCAGAGAGAACAGTACATGTCAGAGCACAAAGGCAAGTTGGGCCATGGTGCATTTTTGGAATTATAAGCTGTCCAAGATGACCACAGATCAGGGGTTGTATAGTAAAGTGGCTGAGACAAGGCGGAAAAATTTACAAGTGAATTTGTCACCCATGTCAAGCTTGGATGTTTGAAAATTATCTTGCAAGCAAGCATTAGCCATTGAAGACTTTTAGGCAGAAGAAAAATATGACCAAATGTGGTTTTGTTTATCCACTTTCTGGAGAACAGATTGTAGAGGAATAAGCCTGGAGGTAGAAACACAGATGGTGCTGGTAGGTTTGATAAGGAAGAATTAAGCAAAGCACGGTGGGATAAAGAAAACCGGGGATGATTAGCAACATTCAGTAGATAGAATTGACAGGACAGAAAAACTAGGGAGGGTGGGGGGTGGGAAAAGAAGAGAGGAGAAAAGAGGAGAGTACACCAGGGTTCCCAGGTTTCTAGCTTGGGTGACTGGTTAGTGGATGCTGTCATTCCAACAGAAATAAAGGTTTCAAAAGAAAATGATGGATACAGTTGGGGACATCCAGTTGGAGTTGTATAATGGGTCTAAGAGCTGTCAGGACTGGAAATGTAGAAGTCATCAGGGACTGGGCACAGTGATGCTTGTGGATGGGTCAGTCATGTAGAAGTCATCAGGGACTTGGGTAGTGTAGCCATGTTTCTGAATAGGTTAGTTAAAGGGATGTATAATATGAAAAGGGAAGTGGGAAGGGTAGAACCCCAGGTATCACCAGCATTTAAAAGTCCAATAGATAAAAAGGAGTCAAAAAGAAGACCAAGGGGAAGGGATCAGACACAGAGAATGCAATAAGGATGCTGCTCACCAGGAGGGGCAAATTCTCTTCTTGATAGCCATTTGCAATTTTCTTTAGAAAAACTACCCCCCCCAAAAAAAACCCTACCCCATCTTCTCCCCCACTCCACCTCTTCACTACTAAAGATGTAGATTGGGACTGAGAATAAGAAAAGGCTTTGGGGCACCTAGCGAACTCAGTCAGTAGAGCATACAACTCTTGGTTTCAGGGTTGTGAGTTCAAGCCCGACATTGGGTACAGAGATTACTTAAAATCTTAAAAAAAAGCTGCAGCCTCAGCATGATAGCCAGCTTGGTACTGTGACATCATTTTACTCATTTCTGTCCTCCCATGTGTTAACAGGTAACTTTTATTTATTTATTTTTTTTAGATTTTATTTATTTGACAGAGAGAAACACAGCCAGAGAGGGAACACAAGCAGAGGGAATGAGAGAGGGAGAAGCAGGCTTCCCGTCGAGCAGGGAGCCCGATGTGGGGCTCGATCCCGGGTCTCCGGGATCATGACCTGAGCTGACAGCAGTTGCTTAACCAACTGAGCCACTCAGGCGCCCCAACAGGTAACTTTTGATCACTTCTGGATTCTTGGCTGTCTTCCAGATGACTGAGGTCACAATATACAAATCATTCTGGTGGCACTTTCAAGGCACAGATTATCTTTACAAATAATCAACTGGACTGGAGAAAACTCTGCTCAGTTTCCCTTGGGCACCAGAAAAATTCTCCTTTATGGAACCCACAGGCCTTTCTTCCATACTATCCTGGATCTGTTGGTGTAAAGAAAAAATGGATACCGATTGTGTTCTCTTGGTAGATCACAGATAGAGAAATCCGTGGATGGTCCATTTAGCTCTGGGGAAGGACTAGGACTTGAATCCCAACCCAACATTGTCTGTCAGTAGCTATTGACTATGAATAACCTGCTGAGCCTTACTTCCCTTAGTTGTCAAATGGGGGCAATAATTTCTACATTATAATGCTGTGTGAAAACAAAGATGACATCCAATGGGTGTAGAGCTCCTTGTTTCGTTCCATGTGAAAAGAATAGAATAATCATAAAATTTTTCTTTCTTTTTATTTTACTGTAGTACAATTTAGATAAGATCTGCCACTGTTAGGTGTGCAATTCAGTGGCATTGATTCCATGTGCAACACTGTAAAACCACCACAACCATCCATTTCCAGAACTTTTCCATCACTCCGAATAGAAACTGTGTAGCCATCATGGGCGCCTGGGTGGCTCAGTTGGTTAAGCGACTGCCTTCGGCTCAGGTCATGATCCTGGAGACCCGGGATCGAGTCCCACATCTGGCTCCCTGCTCCACAGGAAGCCTGCTTCTCCCTCTCTCACTCCCCCTGCTTGTGTTCCCTCTCTAGCTGTGTTTCTCGCTGTCAAATAAATAAAACCTTTAAAAAAAAAAAAAAGAAACTCTGTAGCCATCAAGCAATTAACTCCCATTCTCCTCTACCTCCAGGTCTTGGCAACCTCAAATCTACTTTTTAAGCCTATAAATTGGCTTATTCTAGGTATTTCATGTAAGTGGGATCATACACGTGTCCTTTGGTATCTGGCTTATTTCAGTTAGTACAATGCTTTTGGAGTTGATAATGTCATACATAACATGTCACAACGTCATTCCTTTTTATGGTTGAGTAATATTCTATTGTGTTCTCATAGAGGATTTTGTTCATCCATTCATCTACTGATGGACACGGGGCTTGTTTCCACCTGTGGCTACGGTGAATGATGCTACTATGAACATTGGTGCACAAGTATCTCTTCGAATCCTTGTTTCTAGTTCTTTGGAATATATACTTAGGACTGGAGCTACTTAGGACTGGGTCTTATAATAATTCTATGTTTTAAACTTTTTTGAGGAACCACCAAACTGTTTTTCATAGCATGGCACCTTTAGGTTTCCACCAGCAACATACAAGGATTCCAGATTCTCCATACCCTCACCACCACTGCCGTTTATCTTTTTTTTATTATTATTATAGCCATTCTAGTAGTTGTGAAGTGGTCTCTCACTGTGGTTTAATCAAGATTTAATTATCTCTGCCAACCAATGAAAGAAGTTCAAATAATAAAAGGGAGCCAAGAGTCCAAAGATCATATATGTGAAGTGTTGGATTAGTGTTTAGGTATTATTTGAAGGAGTCTGTGTCACACAAACCAACGATAATTATCTGGTTTTAAAAATACATTTAAAAGAATAAAGCCCCTTTCTCATTTTCACTGCCAGCCTGCTGCATGTGGCTGATAGTTCCTCACCATGTCTTCTCACAAGACTTTCAGAATCAAGTAATTCCTGGCCAAGAAACAAAAGCAGAATCATCCCATTTCCCGGTGGATTCAGATGAAAACTGGTAATAGAATCAGGTACAACTCCAAGAGGATACACATGAGAAGAACCAAGCTGGGTCAATAAGGCAAGAACCAAGCTGGGTCTATAAGGCATATGAGATGACACACTTAATTGGCACACATACTTAAGCTGCATAAAGATCATATGTTCCGGGGCACCTGGGTGGCTCAGTTGGTTAAGCGACTGCCTTCAGCTCAGGTCATGATCCCGGAGACCCGGGATTGAGCCCCACATCGGGCTCCCTGCTTGGCGGGAAGACTGCTTCTCCCTCTCTCACTCCCCCTGCTTGTGTTCCCTCTCTGGCTATTTTTCTCTCTGTCAAATAAATAAAAATCTTAAAAAAAAATCATATGTTCCTTTCTTATCACTATGTAAACATCCCTCCCATCTGAACCATAGGCATGTTTTATCAGGGAAATGATTTGTCTCTGTTACTATGCCTCTACAATAGTAGGTTGTTTCAGTAATAAATGTGAAACTTTTTGGATAAAAAATAGACAATAAAATAAAATTATTAAATTAAATTAAAAACCCTGTGAATATATCTGGCTCAAAAGAGGCTGGAAGTAGGTCCCTGGCTGGGACCCACCCTGCAAATTAATCTCCAGTGGCCACAGACCGATCCCCTATGGCAGGTCAAGATAGGCTGGGTGCTCGCTCTATGGTTATTGTCTTTCTGGTTTGTGACTTCTTCAATATAAAAAGATAATTATTTTGTTTCAAGAGACTTAACAGTTTCAATCATTGATACTGGAAAAGTACTACCAGCCATATTAAGAACAGGAACTAATGAACAGAGGAAGTATGCTGAACTTGAATCTCTAAGGGGCATAAAGGCTACAAGGATTGGATGTACCACCAATAGATCCATAAGTATTTTTTGGGAGGATAGCCAATTAAACTTGTGTGATGCTCTTGAATTTATAACACCTAGAAAGGAAGGATCTTATTTATTTTAGCTTATTTAATAGTCGAAAGAACTCTACAGTAGGTATTATTAATGTCTTTGTTTTGCATGATGAGAAAATAGTCTTGGAGAAATTAAGTTACTTGCCCAAATCATTGAACCAAGATCAAGTCCACTTGACTTCTGAGCTGCCTTCATGGAAGAAAGAAACATGATCCGAATGGAGAAGATGCTTTTGGAGTAGCGATGTTGGTTTCCTGGGGCCACAATAACATGGTACCACCAGCCATACTGCTGAAACAACAGAAATTCATTATCTCTCAATTCTGGAGACTAGAAGTCTGAAATCAAGGTGTCAAAATGGTTGGTTCTCTTGATGGCTACCGGGAGAATCTGTTCAGGGTCTTCTCTCCCAGCTTCCGGTGGCCTTGGGCATTCCTTGGCTTGTAGTTGGCATTCTCCTTGCATCTTCACTTCTGTTTTCCTCTGTGTCTGTTTTTCTCTATGACCCTAACTCTCCTTTTTATGAGAACACCAGACATGTTGGATTATGGCCCACCCTAATGACCTCATTTTTACTTGATTACCTCTGGAAAGATTTCATCTCCAGCTAAAGTCACACTCTTAGGTACTGGGGGTTAGAACATTGGTATATCTTCTTTGGGAGTTGGGGAGGTTACACAACTCAACCCTTAACAATGACTTAATATTGAGTTGTTTATACAACTCCAATGGGCTTGCACTCCTGTCTTCATGTAAGTTTGTAATGTCTGAAGGACATGTTAATATATCTTAAATTATAAAACATATGAAGGTATTTTTTTCTTTTCTTTTCTTTTTTAAGATCTTATTTATTTATGTGACAGAGAGAGAGATCACAAATAAGCAGAGAGGCAGGTAGAGAAAGAGGGGGAAGCAGACTCCCCACCGACCAGAGAGCTCCATGCGGGACTTGATCCCAGGACCCTGAGATCATGACCCTAACCAAAGGCAGAGGCCCAACCCTCTGAGCCACCCAGGCACCCATATGAATGTATCTTTAAGTTCAGGGGGAAAAAAATGAATACGTTTCTAACTGGGAGCCTGCACAGTATTCCCTTAGTTACGTAAAAACCCTACCACATACTAAAAGACATCTGTTGTTACAGTATTTTCAAATTCTGAACTCTTAAGTTTCGTTCACAGTGCCTGTGGGCCTGCTTAACTTTTAGCATTGGTTCAAAAGGAAAGTCCTCTTTATTTTCGAATTGCCTCAAGGTTTATTTTGGGAAAAAAGTTTCTATTTCCTGTGAATTCTCGAAGTTTAGTGTATCTGGAAAAGAATGCCTTAGGTTTCAGAAATATATTTTGGCACATAGACTTTTGTTTCATTTACCCAAAACAAAAAAAGTTTGACGTTTCAATTTTTGTTTTGTCAGAGAAAAGAATGACCTTGTGCCACAATTTTTGTAGGTTTTTTTGCTTGTTTTTGAAGATGTGGCTGAAAATAAATAAATGATAGACAGATGATAGATAGATGATAGATAGATAGATAGATAGATAGATAGATAGTTAAAAGATGTAGCTGAGACTTTGATTTTCACCTGGAAGATCTATAGACGGAGGGTAGGGCTGAGGATTTGTAGGATGGCTGGTGAGAATATGGGATTGTGGGGAATGCACTCTGCTCCCTAGATCCCCCCCACACTCCCTCAGGGATGAAGGATTTGTTTCCTCAGCTGCTGGGAATGTTGGCTGCCCATAGTCCTCAGCTGTCATTGGTCTTCAGGAATTGGCTGGATTCAGTCAAAGCCTAGTTACTATCTTTTCCAGAGCAACCAGCATCCAATGATGGGCAAGGAGATAATCAGGGCCAACTCAACTCAGGATGACTCTGAAGAGCTTTCTCCACTTCAGGACTTTCTGTGGGCTGAGGCCTTGCTGCATCTGTGACAGCCCACCTTCTCCCTCTGCCTGCTTCTGTTCCCTTCCCCACAAACCCAGATGCTGATCTTAAGGACGTTCTCTAAGAAACTTACTGTCTGATAATCTCAGTGTCTGCTTCTAGTGAACTCAACCTGGGACAGGGCCCCAAATATCCAGACTCTGAGGAAACAAGTCAACTGTGGGAATAAAAAGGGAGCCGGATTCCAGGCTGTGGCTTTGGTGAGACTACAAGAAAGACTGTGTGGGAAGCTGCTTCCAAAGGGATTGTCTCATCCAGCACCTCAAGGAATAGTTCTGGAACGTAAATGGGAAAAAATATATATATTCCTCCAAAAACCCAAAGGGAACTCAATAGCAATATCCCAAACAAGCCCAGGTGGTGAGAAAAGGCCAGCATCCAGGGTCATGGCTTTGATGGAGACGGGTCTGTCTTTATGCTCTTAGGCAACGACACTGAAACCTGAAGAGGCAACGACCAGAGAAGCCTGACGTATGTGAGTGATTGTATGTTTCTACGTGTACATGGGTGTATATGTATGTGTACATGCTGGATTGTGTGTCTGTGTGAGCATGTGTGTGCGTGTAATATGTCTTGTTTATGGGCTGGTTGGGATGGAATCACCGACAACAAGGAAGGGGGAGTCTGCCCCTTCTGGAGAGAGTATGTCCTCCTTTGCCATTACCTCGGTTCCGGTCTCTCCAAAGACAGAAGCAGGATTTGAGGGCAGGTAGTTTAATTGAGAGGTGATCCCTGGAAACAGGAGTGAAGGGCAGAGACAGAAAAGGAGGAAATGCCAGTAGAAGGGTGGACGGTTCATCACTTCTGTGGGATAAAAGGGGTCAGGTCCTCTTGGACTTCTTGAGCCATTTTATAAATGCCTCCCAGGGGCATTACCCACCAGGGGGCTCATTCAGTTAAGTATCTGCCTTCCAGGGTGCCTGGGTGGCTCAGTTGGTTAAGCGACTGCCTTCGGCTCAGGTCATGATCCCGGAGACCGGGGATCGAGCCCCGCATCCGGCTCCCTGCTCGGCGGGAAGCCTGCTTCTTCCTCTCTCACTCCCCCTGCTTGTGTTCCCTCTCTGGCTGTGTTTCTCTCTGTCAAATAAATAAATAAAAATCTTAAAAATAAAATAAAAAAAAAAAAGCATCTGCCTTCGGACCCCAGGGTCCTGGGATCTGAACCTTGTGTGGGCTCTCTCCTTAGTGGGGAGTCTGCTTCTCCTTCTCCCTCTCCTTTTGCCTCTTCCCCCTACCCCGCTCCTATACGCATCTGCTCTCTCTCTCTGTCTCTATTTCTCCACCAGATAAATAAATAAAATCTTTTTAAAAAAGAAAAGAAAGAATTAGCCACCCAAAGGACAGACATCCAGAGCATTTCTTCATAGGCTTGGCTCCTTCCTTGCCTGAGGGTTGCCCTGTGGGCATTGATTCGCCTACCTTTGCAGGCTGTGCTTACTGGCTGGGTGAACAGCCTCCTGGCCTGGGAGAGGGCTATGGAGCTGAAAATGAGCGACACAGGCTCCCCGCCTGAGGTGGTAGAGTTTGATCCATGTCAGCTATGGGGGTAGAGGGCAATGGTGTAGGCTGCCACGCACCTCGACCCCACCATCAGAAACTGCCAAGGGCCCTCGGGAAAGCAGTCATATGTTTTAAAAGGGACATCTTGGTAAATCACTGCTGAGTACTTACAGGGCGAAGTGCTTATTGATAGATATTTTATGCTGAGTTTCTTTGACTCAGTAATAAGCCATGGTGTGATAAAGTTCTGCCTCCCCAAAGACCGAGGTCGCTCAGGATAATGCAAATCAGACAGCGAGGTTTATTTCCAGCTAGCTGGGGTCCAAGCATTCACCAGGCGCAGCGGGTTTCAGCAAGGACCCCCGAATGCAAGGGTCTAGGAGTTTAATGCATTTCAAACAGCAAGCACAAGTCAACTGCCCATTCTTAGTTTGCATCTAAATACCTCCCAGGACCCTCCCTGGACGGGAGATTAAGGGGTTTTACTGGTTGGGATGGGAGATTAAGGGATTTAACTGGTTGGGCATCTCCCCCAACCTGGCTCCTCTTTGTTTTCCCCGGGGCCATTTATCCATAACACCTGGAGCTGTATTTATGAGTAAACAGGATGCCAACTTGGATTCCAAAACTGGACCCTACAGGTGGTTGCTGAATCTTAAATAAAGAAGGATATGGGTGCTTTGTATCTGGAGAGTTTTAAGAGGTCGGTAAATAATAACTCCTCTTTCTTCCCCTATGGAACTCTGAAGCATCTGAGAAATGAGACACGGGAGACCAATGGATGGAGGGGAAAGTGGCAGCTGATATCAGAATATGGACTTATACCTGTGGCCAAAATTGGGCAGGGCTGGCTAATGATCTGTGCTCACACCACAGTGTGAACCCACAGAGCCGGGCTCCCGAGCAGACCCACTTCTCCGGGATCACGGTCTTGCTCTGGTCTGACAGAGAGGGAAGAGCATCAGTCTTTGGTGCTTTGCAACCTGGCAGATTTTAAATAGGTGACTTTTACCCCATCAAGGAATGCACACTATTTTCTGTGGGATCATCTGTGTCATTCACCAATCAGGTAACTCATTTCTAATGCAGGCACATTATTCTGGTGGGAATTCCTCCATGTGGAACAATGAGGCAGAGCAAAAAAAGATTTCTTCTGACAATGGTGAAAAGAAAAAGGAATCATTGGAACAGGGTCACTCCAGTTTCCTCCTGTAGCTCTCACTGTTGACCCCATTCCATTTCCCATTCAACTGTATTTGTATCATTTGCTTTGATGACCAAAGGTAGAGTTGTCTTCGGTGAGTCTTGTTTCCCAACTGTAACGTGAACTCAGGAAGGATCTATGTCACACTTTCTTTTGTGGGATCCAGAAAAGAGCTCTGGGGTGGGAATCAGGTCAACCTAAGTTTTACTCCCAGGCCCCTGGTAAAATGCAGTTCCATCACATGGTCTGGTAGACCTATTCCAGGTCCCCATATTAGTTTCAGAATAACATACTAATTGAACTGAATAGACTTGATGTTTACTAACAGGGTGCGGTGTACCTATGGAAGAGAAAAGCCATGGAATAAGCATGGCTTTGGCATTAGACAGATCC
Source organism: Spilogale gracilis (assembly GCA_004023965.1). Taxonomy (NCBI): domain Eukaryota; kingdom Metazoa; phylum Chordata; class Mammalia; order Carnivora; family Mephitidae; genus Spilogale; species Spilogale gracilis. The sequence goes on along the minus strand of PITA01013495.1, from coordinate 29,447 downwards.
GGGTTTATATACCGGTTCTGTCACTTTATACCTTGAGAAATTTACTTGGCCTCCATATGCTTTCATTTTTTTCTTGGTAAAACCATAATTCCTACCTTGGAGGTTTGTTGCAAAGTCTTAATAAAATAATGTAAGAAAAATAAATAACATACTGTCTGCTAGGTATTCCAATAAAGGACAGTGATCGCCTAGTTATCAAGGAGAGGATTTTAAAATACCATGGAAAGATACTTGGTTTGAAAATTGGAACTTCCCAAGGATTATCTTTGAATAACTAATTAACAACCTTAAAAAACACCAGGCATTTCTAGATAAGAGTAGGTGGAGTTATAAGACCATTAAGCAGAACTTAGTAGACCTACATATTGGCAGTTTTCCCCTTTGCTCCCATAACCTCGAAGCATACTGCCTACATGGGCTCAGCTCCTCCAACCAGGCCCGGCACCTTCATTTGGTCCTAAGAGAAGGTTCAATGTCTGGCACATAAATACATGCTGAATGAGCAAAGGAATGAATAAAATAATGAACTATTGGCTGAATAAAATACATCAGCAAGAAAGAATACAGACATCCTTTTTGCCCTTTGAATATGGTCAGAGACAACCGGCTACCCTGGAGGACCCCCACTGGAAAGCAGTCAAATAGACTGTCATGACATGGGGATCTGTTTTCTACATCTATGTGTCTCCTACTAAAAGGCAATGGGAAAGAAGAGTGGAGAGAAAGAGTATCGTGTGTATCTGTTGATTGCCTCTTCTACATCCATTATCCCATCTTCTACCATCAGGGATTTCACCCCTGCCCAAAGGATCCATCTCATCTTTGGGAAGGAGAGGGGTTGTTTAAGACTATGCCCATGTCCCATACCCCTGGCTGCAGAGACTGGTTCAGAGATGGACATGTTGCATGATTCTGGTCAAAGATTGTGCATTGCACTGCTTATAAAGGAGCTAGTTACCGTGGAAGGCATGAAGAGGTGAGATCTTAGACTGCTGCCTCCATGTTGCCACCTGGAACTCCTGGGGGGGGCGGGTACTGAAATGCCCTGGAGAACCACAGAAAGATTGTCTCCTTCTGGTGACAGCTCAGACCTCGTCTAGAGATTATGTATCTTGGGACTTTTAATTTTGTGAGTCAGTAAATCCTTTTCATTGTTGAAACTAGTTAGGTGTTTTTCTGTCACTTACAAAAAGTCTAAGGAATGCAAAGAATCTTCTTCCCTCCCTTCCAGATGATATGGTGCTGATGTGCTGACTGACAAAAACTCCAGCTGAAGTCAATGTCTGAGGGTATCATACATAGGGGGTTCTGACCTTGAAAATGAACTAAAACATTTTGAAAGAGCTTGGTTAAGGGACGCCTGGGTGGCTCAGTTGGTTGAGCGCCTTCGGCTCAGATCATGATCCCGGAGACCCGGGATCGAGTCCCACATCGGGCTCCCTGCTCGGCGGGAAGCCTGCTTCTCCCTCTCTCACTCCCGCTGCTTGTGTTCCCTCTCTGGCTGTGTTTCTCTCTGTCAAATAAATAAAATCTTTAAAAAATAAAAAAAATAAAAAATAAAAAAAAAAAAAAAAAGAAAGAGCTTGGTTAAGGTAGACTTAGTTACCAGGGACACAAGTTCTATTTGGAGTGGGTTTCCTACAAAATCCTATGGAAATTTCTTAGTTTAGCTGGTTCATTACTTAATAAATACTTAACAAATCACTAGAAATTGCATATAAAGTATTTGGAACTACACACGTGGTATTCCCAGTGTTTTTTATACTACATCGAAATCTAGTGACATGTACATAAAAGCAATCTGTACATTTCAAACAACTGTTTAATTCTTGAAACTCCATAAATGACTAGAAACAGAATGTCTTTGTTCCCATAAATAAAATTTTAAGTTAAAAGTCACAGGAGAAAATAACTTCCAGCTCCAATGATTACAGAGTACAAGCATAAATATTAGGAGGAGAATAAAAACCAGACATGTTTTTTTTTAGGAAAGTATATTTAAAAGCTTCTACCATGAAGATGCAGAATTGAAAAAAAACCATATTCAGTGGGGGAAAAAAACTAAAGAGGTTTTTTGGTTTATTTGATTTTATTTGATTCAGGTATTAAGTTTACATCTGATTAAGGTCAAACTACCAAGGTTTACAGAGCATGAGGGAAATAATCGAATTGTAACCCATCTGCAACAAATTCATATTGTTTCTTATGGCATTTTAGTCAGATAACTTAGATTTGATTCATAATTTTCTTCCAGAAAGAGAGCCTTTGAAGTTGAATAAGGATTTCAAAATTACAGAAAGTTAAATTATGAGAAATGGAAAGTTAAGAGCTATTTCTTGGCTGTATATACCATGAAATACATGTTTTAAAGCCATAAAGATAGCCCCATTCTTTGTTCATGAATTAATGAGTGATACTAAAAAGTTCCTTCGTCCAGAGACACAGATAATAAACCCGCAAACTTGGAAGAAAGTAACGGTAGTACAGGAAAGGGTAGAGTGACAGGCCAGTGTTGAACTCGAGTGTACTTTGTATGTTGTTGTACTGCTCAGTGCCCAACATAAATTTACCTAAAGAGATCGCCATTCAAATAATGTTGGTTCCCTCTCATCCTAGATGGTAGTAGTAAATAAATCTGAAGAATATTTTCCTGATTTAAGGAAGCTTTGCTTTTTCATTTCTGTTTTTTTTTGTTGTTGTTTTTAAGATTTTATTTATTTGACATAGAGAAGCACAGCCAGAGAGGGAACACAAGCCGCGGGAGTGAGAGAGGGAGAAGCAGGCTTCCTGCTGAGCAGGGAGCCCGATATGGGACATGGGACTCTATCCTGGGTCTCTGGGATCATGACCTCAGCTGAAGGCAGTCACTTAACCAACTGAGCCACCCAGGCGCCCCTCATTTCTCTTTTTATTTTTGCTTTAAGTTGTTTTGTTTTTGGCCTACCAAATTATGCTCCTCCGGTACTCCATGGTATTTTGAGGAGAAGGTGGGTAAATTTGCATGAAGACCTAGGAGCTTTTGGACCCATGGAGAGGCTTACAGTTCCTACCTTTGGGGGGTTCTTATCTCCCTAAGGGATTGAAATGGTATGCAAGGGGAATCTTGCCAAAAAGGAGAGGGCAATTTGCCTGGACTCCTACGCCCAATGTCAGGACCTAGGTTATTGAAAGCTGGTTCCAGCAGAATGAATGGCTTGTCCTGGCAAGAAAGCTCTACTTTGGGAACTGTGGCTGAACATATAGGCATAAACCAGGGGCATTTGCAGAAGCAACAACCACAGAAAATGTAAGGGCCATGAGTGGTCTAATCATATTCTTCAGATTCTGTCAGCAAGATGTTTGGAAGCAGGACTGGTCCCGCTGGTCTGTGTCACCCGTTGTTCTTCTTGAGAGAGAGGCCCCCAGGGAGAAAGCGGACTCCTTGCACAACCCAGCAAATAGGGCCCCACTGATTAAAGGGAGATGTGACCTTAGCTGAACTTTGAACATGAGAGAGCAGGTCATACGAATGACAGTAATACAATGCTATGATCTCAGCGGGTGCTGGATACTCTTCAGCTGTTATCACGTTGGTTCCATAAATGACCAACAGGTTCGTTTCAATACCACCATCCCATCTAGCCATTTATGGCCAGACTACAATATAAGGTAGTTAACCTTTAAATACATATAGACCTGGGGCACCTGGGTGGCTCAGTTGGTTAAACCACTGCCTTCAGCACAGGTCATGATCCTGGAGATCGAGATCCCACATCAGGCTCCCAGCTCCGCGGCGGCGAGTCTGCTCCTCCCTCTGACCTTCTCCCCTCTCATGCTTCTCTCTCTCTCCTCTCTCAAATAAATAAATAAATAATCTTTTTAAAAAAGTTAGTTGCTTGCAACTATATAACTTACAAAAATAAATAAATAAATACATATAGACTTGTCCAAAAATAAATACATAATTACATAAAGACTTGTCCAAGTTAGTATACGTCTATTTGTTTCTTTTTAACTTAATAAAGACATGATATGTGCTGTCTTTATATTACTACTTAAATACTTTAATATTTCTCTCTCCTTAATGTTTAATATTTCAACTAAATGTTTTAAGTTTGAAGTTTTTGCTAAGACAAACTTTAAAAATGAAACCCCTTCATGTCCTGTTTCTTTAAAGCGCTTTATTTAACCTCTTATCCCTTTTGGATAGAAGCTTCTAGAACCTTCCTGTGGGATAAAACTATATATGGATTCTTTTAAAAAGTAGCACTAATGTATTTTTAATCACAATGAGTTAAAAGTATAAAGGATAGGGCGCCTGGGTGGCTCAGATGGTTGAGCCTTTGCCTTTGGCTCGGGTCATGATCTCAGGGTCCTGGGACCGAGCTCCACAAGGGCTTTCTGCTCAGGGGGGGAGCCTGCTTCTCCTCTTTCTCTGCCTGCCTCTTTGCCTATTTATGATCTCTCTCTCTCTCTGTCAAATAAATAAATAGAATCTTAAAAAAAAGCTTAAAAAGTATAAAGGATAAATTAAACTTTTAATGTGATACATTATGGAACAAAATCATGTAACTATATGACTGCATCATTATTAAGTCAAAAAATAGTTTATTTAATAGTTTTAATTAATTTTCTCTCTGGTCTCCTATATCTATTATTCTGTCAGTTGTTATATTGCTAATATTTTCCAGCATTTGGAGTAAATTTTTAGAAATATTAAATGCTTTTTCCTTTTTAGATTTTATTTTTAAGTAATCTCTGCACCAACATGGGGCTCAAGCTCACAACCCTGAGATTAAAGAGTCACACCCTCCACCAACTAAGCTACCCAGGTACCCCTAAATATTCTTTCTTACTAAATTCGTACATTGAGTTAATTATTTTTTTAAAGATTTAGAAGGCAGAGGCTTAACCCTCTGAGCCACCCAGGGCCCCATTTAGTTAATTCTTCAGGTCAAATGGTGTTACACAATTTTTTTTTTTTTAAAGATTTTATTTATTTGACAGAGAGAAACACAGCCAGAGAGGGAACACAAGCAGAGGGAGTGAGAGAGGGAGAAGCAGGCCTCCCGCCAAGCAGGGAGCCCGATGCGGGACTCGATCCTGGGTCTCCCGGATCATGACCTGAGCCGAAGGCAGTCGCTCAACCAACTGAGCCACCCAGGCGCCCCGGTGTTACACAATTTTTATTTCCCCTCAATTTTAAACTTTTGCGAAAAGATGCCTCAGTTGATAACATCAGATTTTCAGGGTGACAAATTCATTTTGAATGATAATTGGGCTCTTTTGTTATAAGTTAAAATTTTTCTCTTTCTCAATTACTTTTTGTAGCCAAAATGTTACTTTTCTTGAAATGATTCAATCACAAATTTTATCTCCGAGGACATGACTTCCTACGGGAATAGCAATATGTGTCTGAAGGCACATGTCATTAATATTTCATTTCCAGGGGCGCCTGGGTGGCTCAGTTGGTTAAGCGATTGCCTTCCGCTCAGGTCATGATCCCGGAGTCCCGGGATCGAGTCCCACATCGGGTTCCCTGCTCGGCAGGAAGCCTGCTTCTCCCTCTCTCGCTCCCCCTGCTTGTGTTCCCTCTCTGGCTGTGTTTCTCTCTGTCAAATAAATAAAATCTTAAAAAAAAAATTTTCATTTCCAATTCAGAAAAAGTATAACCAGGGGCGCCTGGGTGGCTCAGTTGGTTGAGCGACTGTCTTCCCGGAGACCCGGGATCAAGCCCCGCATCCGGCTCCCTGCTCGGTGGGAGGCCTGCTTCTCCCTCTCTCACTCCCCCTGCTTGTGTTCCCTCTCTGGCTGTGTTTCTCTCTGTCAAATAAATAAATAAAATCTTTAAAAAAAAAAAAGTAAAGAAAAAGTATAACCAATTTACCCAAGGGGCTTTATAACTGAGTTCTTACTGTATTTTACAAATAAAACCAATGTTGGATTAGGGAGATTTTCAGGCAGATAATAAAAAGACCGAAGCCCTTCAGCAAAATCCCAAAGTCATATATAGCACTCTGAGGCCGAGCTGGGGAGAGGAGTAGCGAGGGAAAACGGAAACTCAAGGAAGACGGGATGAAAAGAATATCCTGCTGGGTACCAGGCAAACCTCACTTTCCCCCACAACTCAGACACAGGCCCACCCACTTCCTCAGAACAGTTTACCTGATGAGGAAAGACAACCTTCTCTCCTAGTGGGACAAGCACTCTAATCTCACTGCAGGGTGGCTCATTAGCAAAACAAAGACACTGCTTCCGCAACCTTAAAGGCCAGTAGGGGACGTAATCACATTGGTATATAAAGAAGATAAAGATGGAAAGTTAGCTAGAGGTCGAGCCTGGGTGGTGTGGGGGCAGGGCAGTCCAGGCAGAGAAGGTGACTTTCAAGCAAGAGAAAAAGGAGGCATTCTAAACCCAGAAACACAAGCGGGCTGAGCCTGTATTTCTTTGCCAGCATTAGGATCTTCCATCCAATCTTTCAGGCTTTCCCTTAAGGACCTGCCCTCCCTTCTCCTTCTCCCTCTCCTCCTTCACCCCTTCCTCCCTTTAGCTCCACTGAAAAATGAGAGAGTAAGGCAATTACATATCTAAAATGAGTCATAGTTTTAGCCAGAAGAGAATGAGGTTAAGAACCAGCGTGAACTCCATTCATCTGGAAGAAGTGACTGTTATGTAAGGCTGGAGAGAAAAAGAAGGACCCATTTATCTCCCATGCCAGACCAAATGAAGGCAAATGTCCCCAAACCCTTCTGTAATGATTCCCATCTACTCTCTGTGGTGACTTCTGCATGGCTTCTCTGGCCTCCTTGTCTTCTCCAACCTGTTGAAACCAGGTCTGTGGAAACTTGTTTCTGATGGGCTTTGCCATGGAGAGTGTTTTCTGTTTAGCTGTAGGAAGTGTGGAACTCAATTCTAAGGGGAAAGGTCTCCTATCAACGCAGTTTTTGTCTGGTTCTAGGTCAGTGTTTATTTTATCAGAGTCTGTCTTTCCTTGGGTAACAGGCTCTTCTGCACTTGAACTTGTGAGATCTGTAGATTGTAAATTGCACAATTAAGCAAAGCTGCAAGAGACTGCAGAAACAGATGAAGGCTCCTAGGAAAGTGAACATTCAGAAGATAGGCCATTTTGACTTTTGACCCACTTTATACAGCAGTCTTTTTTGTTTGTTTGTTTCTGTCTACTGAGGGATAGAAGGCAAGTCTGGTAAAGATATGGTTATAGTGTCTGCCTTGATCACCCTATAGAAAAATAAAAGGACATGAAAAAGAGTGCCTGGGTGGCTCAGTCATTAAGTGTCTGCTTTCGGCTCAGGTCATGATCTCAGAGTCCTTGGATCGAGCCCCACATCAGGCTGCCTGCTCAACGGGAAGCCTGCTTCTCCCTCTCCCATTCTCCATGTTTGTATTCCCTTTCTCACTGTGTCTCTCTCTGTCAAATAAATAAAATATTTTTTAAAAATCTACCATATAGGGGCACCTGGGTGGCTCAGTTGGTTAAGTGACTGCTTTTGGCTCAGGTTATGATCCTGGAGGCCCGGGATCGAGCCCCACATCGGGCTCCCCACTGGGCAGGAAGCCTGCTTCTCCCTCTCTCAGTCCCTCTGCTTGTGTCCCCTCTCTAGCTGTGTTTCACTCTGTCAAATAAATAAATAAAATCATTAAAAATAATAATAATAAAAAAATAAAAATCTACCATATAGATAAAACCAATATGCTAGATTTGAAATTCACTGCTTCATCTGGTGATATAGAAATTACCTAATGAACAGAGGGCTACCCACCCCCCACATATATATTAAGCATTAATTATATATATTAAATGTTAACTGTGATCCAGCCTATATTAATAATAAAAGTAATTCCATGAAAAGAACATCATTCTATATGCTTGGGACTCCTTCCTCTTACTTTTTCTAAGTAAAAAACCTATATTGCTTTGCTAGAAGGAGAGTACCACATTGTAGCTTTGCTACAATAAGAGGACCCATAATGGAAATACTGTTTATCCACTTTAGGAGAGGTAACGATATGAGAAATTATTATCAAACATCAAAGGGACCATTAAAAGCCTGGATCAGGAGACATCCTTGGTGTCATACTTTGTGTTTTAAGCCTGATCAATATCAGCAATAAATTATACCATAATCTTGGAAAACAAGAGTGTCCTCCATGAACCAGAAAAGCTGAAGAATCACTGACAGAAAGCCCTAAGGGTCAGCACTATGGCTTAATCAACAAAGGAAGACAAGGCTTAATGTTGGGAACAATCCTGGAAGAGCACCGGGCTCAGAGGCAAATGGATGTCAGGAGCCACATACACTGAGGGGATGAATGGGGAGACAAAGGGGTATGAGATGGGCTATTTGGAGAATGGGAGGATTTGCCCGGAAGGCCTACTTAGCCGGAGCAACTCCATTTTGTCCAAGCCGCCATTTTGTTTAGTCAGACAACCAGTTCTAGGAAGAATGGGCGGCCAATTCCCCTCCCCCATCCTGTTGTTTACATCCAAACAAGGGCGAGTCAGATCAGATGGAAACGCCCAATCAGTTAAGCCCCTTGACCTCCCAATGGTGATGAAATTTAACTCAAGGATGGCTATGTGATTGTAGTCAGTTCATACTACATTTGTGGTTTCGCCCTATAAAAGATAGCCTGTAAGAGTGGGAGGGGCCGCTCTCTCTCCAGAAGCGACCCTGATGGGCCAGAGCCCTGACCGGTCAGTATAATTCTCGATGCTTGGCCGAAATAAAGCTTTGCTTGACCTTGCTTTTGTATCAGCCTTGTTCCCTTTAACCACGGACCCGTCATTGCCACCAACAAAATCTTGCATGTGGACACCAGTGCTGGAAAGGTAAGATCTGGGAAGATACATCCCCAGGGGCACTAGATCTGGGAAGATACATCCCCAGGGGCACTAGAAGTGTCTGTACTCAGAGAAGCTAAAGGTAGACTCCTCTCACCCATAGGGTCTCTCCTGTTCACTCTCATGGCTCCCCAGAACATGAGATATGACTGGCAGGTGGCTAGAAAATTTCACTACAAGATCAACAGAAACCAAGTATCTTCATGTTTTTAGGAATAAAACGCTACCATAAAAAGACACCAAACTGAATATAAATTGAATAAATACCTCAAGCAGTTCTGTTATAAAAATTAACATCCTCAGAAATATGTGAGGATATCACAGAAAAAAACCACATATCTTGGAACTTTTAAATGTAATACATAAATATCAGCAAAAGGACTGTTTAAGCAAAACTAAAAAGCAAAGTGTATCTATGAGGGAATGAAAATCCAATCTGTAATAAACATGCAATCCTATTTAGTGGTTCCTTGGTTCTTTCCCTCCTTTTATTTACTTTGTTTACATCTTTCAGTTAAAAGGTATAGTTTCTTTTAAAAAATAAAACAATAAAAGAACTAAAATAAAAACGAGATTTCCAAAGGAAGGATCTTCTCATAAAAGAAGGCATAAGTCCATTAACTCACTATTGAACATCAGCAATTGATACTTGTTAAAACTGAAGGGGAAAAAAAAGGAGAAGAAGAAAAGGACATCAGCAGCAGCCAAAGTGTGCCTGTGGTCATTTGGGAAACAAGAGAATGATTTTATAATGGAAATCTCTTTCCTATAATGGGGCTTTAGGAAAGGTGTCAGTAGTGACTTGGAAACATTTGAACCATAACCCACAGAAAGAAATGTGTGCAACCCGGTGCCTATATCCACATATGTGCAAACAAAGATTTCATAGAATAGCACTTATTTTCCCATATTTTCCATTTTACTATATATATATTTTTAAATATTTTATTTATTTATTTGACAGAGAGAAACACAGCCAGAGAGGGAACACAAGCAGGGGGAGTGAGAGAGGGAGAAGCAGGCCTCCCGCGGAGCAGGGAGCCCGATATGGGACTCGATCCCGGGTCTCTGGGAATATGACCTGAGCCAAAGGCAGTCGCTTAACCAACTGAGCCACCCAGGTGCCCCGATTTTACTATATTTTCTAAAAACCTTGGGTTTTGGGACGCCCAGGTGGCTTAGTCAAGATTAGGTGTCTGCCCTCGGCTCACATCATGATCCCAGGGTCTGGGATCAAGTCCCACACTCGGCTCTTCGCTCAGCAAGAAGTCTGCTGCTCCCCTGCTTGTGGTCTCTCTCTCTCTCTGACAAACAAATAAATAAAATCTTTAAAAAAACGAGTAAAGAAAAACCTTGTTTTGTTTTTTTTTTAAAGATGTCATTTATTTATTTGAGAGAGAGAGATCACAAGCAGGACGGAGGGATGGGGGAGAAGCAGACTCTCCACTGAACAAGGAGACCAATGTGGGACTTGCTCCCAGGACCCTTTAAACCTCCTATGCCTCAGTTTCTTCATTTGCCAAGAAGCTTTAGTAATTGTTCCTACCTTGTTGCATATCATTAAATGAGACATGAGAAACAAGCATGAGCCTAGTGCCTGACACAGAAAATCATTCAGGAGGTGTTATCTGTCATGATCAAGAATTGTATGCACTGCCATGGGAAGCTCTGTCACCTCAGGGTCCCTGTCTGCAACAGGGGACAAGCAAACTGGGTCCAGGAGAAGGAAGAGAAGAGGTATTAGACAAAATTTAAGTGTCGTTAAAATATAAGGTCCCTACAGAGGGTTGTGTTATTCGAACTTGTATCTTGGTATTCAGCACCAAACTTAGAGCATCCCAGGGACTCAGAAAGTACTTGTTAGATAAATAAATGAGTGCCTAGGGGTGCCTGGGTGGCTCAGTTGGTTAAGCGTCTGCCCTCAGCTCAGGTCATGATCCCGGGGAACTGAGCCCTGCATTGGGTTGGGCTCCCTGCTCGGCAGAGTCTGCTTCTCCCTCGGCCTGCTGCTCCCCTTGCTTCTCTCTCAGTCAAATAAATAAATAAACAAACAAACAAATAAATAAATAAACCTTAAAAAAAAAGAGTGCCTAGGTAAATGAACCAATGGGTGAATGAGAAGTCTGAGACAAGCTGTGGCAGGGAGCACTTGTGAAAGCCACCCTCAGGGGATTGCCCCTTCTCCCTTTTTCCCTTCCTTCTATTCTTCCTTCTCATCAAGAGGCAGGCCATGAACTGCTGGGCATTGTGTGGGAATCTGGTGCTGAGCGGCAGCAATGGGCTAATGCTGCTGCGGTGCCGGAACAGTAACAGTGACTACAAGAACAATGACTTTATATTTTTATGCCCTGCTTTAATCTCAGGCGTAAGCCATCATCAGCATCAACATCAATCATCCATTGGCATCGACACTTCTTTGAGGTTACATCGGTGGGTAACTTTACTATCCTGTTTATGGACTGAGAAGCCACAACACAAGTGTAGTGACATCCCCAGGGTCACACAACAAATTAGAGACTAACCCAAGACTCCTAAATCATTCTTTCAGGCTTGTAAGCATTCATCCTCCTGCTAGTTAATATTAGGGACATTCAGGTCATGGAGCATATTTTATCCGGTTAGCACTTATGCAGCCTCATAAACAGCTATTGTGTGTGTGTGTGTGTGTGTGTGTGTGTGTGTGTGTTTGTTTGTTAAGACAATGGGTTCATTAGGATTAAAATTTAAACAGCCAATGTATTATATTTCAATATGGATACATCATGTGCTGTCTGTAACATTTCATTACATACATTTTTTTAATATACTTTCTATCTGCCTTTTCATTTTTTTAAAGATTTTATTTATTTGTCAGAGAGAGAGAGCATGAGCAGGGGAAGGGGAAGGGGCAGAGGGAGAAGCAGGCTCCCCAACAAGCAGGGAGCCCGGTGAGGGACTCAATCCCAGCACCCTGGGATCACGACCCGAGCCAAAGGCAGACGCTCAACCCACTGAGCCACAGAGACATCCCCATTTTCTTACATGCTCTCTTCACGTTCATTTCCTTTTTATTTGGGCACAGAACCTCAGTACCTAATGATATCAGTGTAGATAACATCAGAGTAAGAGGGCAGATGGAGAGGCAGCCTGAAATTGAAGAAAAATCTATTTAGGAGGCTTTGGGCTGAGCCACAGGAAGAATGGCTCCCTCCTTGAACAAGGATCACCCCTTCTCCCTTTTTCCCTTCCTTCTATTCTTCCTTCTCATTAAGAGGCAGGCCATGAACTGCTGGGTTCTTTAGTGTGTTTTATTTCAAGAGAAGTGAGGCATGGGGGAAAAAGCCTCCGCTGGGCAAGTCATCGAAGTTCTTGGGGGCTTCAGTGTCTCCAGCTTTAAGATGAGGAGACCCGTGGGGTGATGTCAGGGGTCCCTCGGGGCTCAGCCAACCCAGGGTTCTACCTCCCTTTATCTCTTCCTTTTTGACAACTCCTTGCATCCCATGCTTTAAAAGAAAGGCATATCTTATCTATGTCAACCAAGATAGTCTGCCTGTATATTTATTTGAATGTTCCTTGAAACCAAAACCTTGTCTGATGGCCCAGGGTTTATTTTCTTTTTTCTTGTTTATCTCTTTCCAACAGTCAAAGAAGCCAATAATCAAGACTCTCCTCAGAGGTTATATGAAATATGTTCAAATAGGGCTTTTTAAAAAATATATTTTATTTATTTATTTGACGGAGAGAAATAGCGAGAGAGGGAACACAAGCAGGGGGAGTGAGAGAGGGAGAAGCAGGCTTCCCACCAAGCAGGGAGCCCTATGCGGGGCTCTGGGATCATGACCTGAGCCGAAGGCAATCGCTTAACCAACTGAGCCACCCAGGCGCCCCTCAAATAGGGCTTTTTTTTTTTTTTTAAGATTTTATTTATTTGACAGAGAGAAACACAGCCAGAGAGGGAACACAGGCAGGGGGAGTGAGAGAGGGAGAAGCAGGCTTCCTGCAGAGCAGGGAGCCCGATGTGGGACTCGATCCCAGGTCTCCGGGATCATGACCTGAGCGGAAGGCAGTTGCTTAACCAACTGAGCCACCCAGGCACCCCTCAAATAGGGCTTTTAATGGGAAATAACAGAGGGGTCAAAATAGACTGGCCTCCTTCAAGGCTATCATCTTCAATTTTGTCATGTTCCAGACTAAGTTTCCCTCCAAGAGCATTCTTACAAATGCCACAAATTTCCTTCTTTCACATTAGGATCAACTGTCTCCCTCATGTAAGCACATTCTAGTGATTCCCAAAGAGCAGTATAATCATGGATTTTTTATATATATATAAGAGAATTACAGGAAGCAGGTTCTTTGTAATTAATCCTGATACAAAACTGTGAATGGTTTAAACAAAATATCATGGATTCAGACAGTTTAAGAACAGATCTCATCTAGATTGCTCTAAGTAATTTGCGGGAGTACAAAAAAGTTTCCATCCAGCCTGTTAATTACCCCAAATAGGCTAGTGTTTCTGGGTTCCTTTCAAGTGCCCTTTTGAAGGATTACTGTGAAACTACAGACTTTTATGTGAAATCTGTATGGATTTCTGCATGGGACATAGTTAATGTTCTAAATCCGCCTAACACAGTATATTAGTTATGTAAACAGAATTAATGTAAAAACAATATCCATCTTGCTAGACACCAATTATATTTCTTCTTATTAGATAGTAACCATGCAATCGTTTTTAATTATTTCTGCGAGGTGCTTTATTTGCTTTTTTGGTTTTCATTTCCGTTCTGGCGCATCTAAAATGCCTTTAAATCTGTAAACAGGAATGCTTGTGTTGAATTTTGCAGGAAATCTAATTGTCCAGGAAGAGATAAAATGTATCAACCAGGTCTGTGTTTTATGTAAGCCAGAGGCGGGAGCGGAAGGGCTTAAGCTTTGTTCTCTAATCTATTTTAGGATCATATTACCTAGAACGGAGAGCCAGCCAATTTCGACCAAAAACAGCACAGCGATTGAAATATCCTCAGCTACACCCGGGGACCGTTTGGACCAGAAAATGCAAATGCATCCCGTGCCCAGTGGAAAGGACAGGGAGAAGGGTGTAGATGACTGTTTATGGGAGGCAGTGAACTTCTGAGACAAACCTGCTCTTTGTTCAGCGGTGCGAAGAAGAACGTGGGCTACTAAAACAGTGGCTTGAGTTAGTCCCTGGAGCCAAAACAAAGACAAGCCTGATGTTTTCCAAACTGCATTGCTAAACTCGGGGGGGGGGGGCGCAGACTCCCAGCACACAGCGCCCTTCTCCGGGTGGCGGTGAGGGCGGGGAGAGCTCCTCAACCCTCCTCCCTTTTTGCTTTTGTTTCCATGCAGATGAAGTCTAGGGCGGTGCTGGCAGCCGCAGGAGGCGGGCCGGCTGCAGGCTCAGTGCTGGAGCCTTTCGGAAACGTTCTAAAAGCAGGTCTGACTCAAAGGCTCTGACAAGGGGAGGAACCACGAAAACCAGGTGGGGCTTGTTTTTCTGAGCGCCGCAGAGCAGGTAGGAATTGCATTCCGGGGGCGCCTGGGTGGCTCAGTTGGTTAAGCGACTGCCTTCGGCTCATGTCATGATCCCGGAGACGCGGGATCGAGCCCCGCATCGGGCTCCCTGCTCGGTGGGAAGCCTGCTTCTCCCTCTCTCAGTCACTCGCCCTGCTTGTGTTCCCTTTCTGGCTGTGTTTCTGTCAAATAAATAAAATCTTAAAAAAAAAGAAAAGGAATTTCATTTCGGCTTAGGAACCCAGCGCATATATTGATTTATTTCATGGAAAACAACACCTTCTTATCTGTCAGAGCCCTTCTTTGTAGCAGTTTCCTATGAATGAACATCACTTTCGTGAGTGCTTTTTCCTTTTCAAGCAACACCCATGCCCAACAGAAAACAGTGTGAAATAATTCGGTACAAAGAAGGAAATACAAAATTGCCTTTACTAGTCTCATACAGAAATGACCACTGGAGGCCCTTGGACTTGTTTTCTTTCTAATTTATCCTGACTTCTTTAAAGACTTCCCACAGACACGGTTTAGCTTCAGAACACTCTCTGGAAGGTACCTAGGTCAGGAATTATGTCCATTTCGCTGATAAGGAAACTGAGGCTCAGTGAAATCCCATGACCTGGCTAGTGGGGCCACAAAACCAGCAGGAGGGCCCAGACTGGCCTCACAAGGCCCCACAAAGCCCCCTCAGGCCACTCTCCTTGCTTCTGCGGCTGGCTGTGCTCCTCACGTGGAGAGAGGACTTCTTTTTTTCCCTCAGTGATGACAATTACACTTAACTCCTCAGTATACACTGGTTCCCCACTTGCTGAAATTTATTCTCATCCCCAAGTCAATACTTGCCGTATTTCACCTACTCCTGGACAGGCACCCTAAAATTCAGTCCCCCTTTGCACATGCTCTCAGCTGAGCTCCGACCAGGAAATACTCTCTGCTTTCTCGTTTCAGCTCTCGGACTGGAAACAAATGTCCTTTCCATGGTCCGTTTAGTGCTGCATCGTTCGAAGTTTTGGGCTTTTGTTGTTGATTTTGCTGTTTCAAATGGCTGCCGTGTCTTCTTGTGCTAAAGAGTCCCGAGTGTCCCTAATGCAGAGAGGACTCCCGTGTCAGATATGGTTCCATCAGCCATGGGTGACGGAGCTGTTAACTGTGAGTTCACATATAAAACCAGTCTCATTTTGGTTGGTTGATAAAAATCTTACCGGAAGCTCATCGGAATGTAACCACGTGTCATACGCAGGTGTAATGGTTCAGGTTTGCTAACTCGAAGTTTACAGTGACTTTAGAGGACTGATGGCCCCGGTGAGCAATTAATCATGGTTCCAAACTCTGACACCTGTTAACTAAGGCCCTCCTATCTCATGCCGGGTCTTCTGGAAGCACCAGGCCGGCCCACTTACACGTGAAGGCAGGCTTGCTTCCGGTTTTGCTTTGAGAGCGTTAATGTCAGAGCCCTGAGGGCCTGGTCATCAATTTCATCACCGCTCCTCTCAGGAGATCTAGGGTCACCCACATGGGAGTCCCTTAGGCGGATATGCAGGTTAGACCTCAAGCCAACGGTGGTCTTTGAGAGACGGATGGCCCACTGCCGTCGACGTGGATGGAACTAGAGGGTATCTTGCTAAGTCAAATAAGTCAGAGAAAAACAAACACAATATGATCTCACTCACGTTTGGAATTTAAGAAACAAAGCGGGTGCACCTAAGGGAAGTGAAAGAAAAATCAAGTAAGATGAAAACAGGGAGGCACGCAAATTACAAGAGACTCTGTTTTAAAGATTTCATCCTACTGGAGCTGACTGCCTGAGCACTGAATTGTACTTAACTTCTGTGTGCCTCTCTCATAATTCCCCCCACCCCCTCACCCAATACACACACACACACACACACACACACACACACACACACACACACACACAGCTCTCAGCAGGACTAAGAAAACAGTACATGGCCAAATTTCCAGGTTAGATCCTTTATAAGCAGCTTATTGTACTCTTAAAAAGGTAACATTTAAGAAAATATCTATTAGTTCCCCTTAAATGAACTACTTCTTAAAAAGATTTTTATTTATTTATTTGAGAGGGAGAGAGAGTGAGTGAGAGAGAGAGCACAAGGTAACTCACTGTAGTGTTGCTTGAAAAAGCCAAGACTGGGAGGAAGCCATGCTTCTGACATGAGAATGATTTCACAAATAATGGTACTTCTATACAAGAGAATACCATGCAGCTATAAAAAAGAACAATGCTACAACATGCATGAACCTTGAAAACCTCATGTTACAAGGAAGAAGCCAATCACAAAGGACCACGTGTTCTGTGATTCCATTTGTAGGAAATGCCCAGAAGAGGCAAATCTACAGAGACAGAAAGTAAATGAATGGCTGCCTTTGGTAAGGAGGCGGAGTGGGAAGCTTGGTCAGCTAAGGAGTGTAAGATTGCTTGGGGGGGAAATGTAATAAAAATGTTATAAAAACTGGTTGCGGTGATGAATCTACAACTCTGTGAATATACGAAAAGCCATTGAATTGTACACTTCAAATGGATGAATTGTGTGGTATGTGAATTATATCTCGATAAAGCTGTTTTTTTTTTAATATTTTATTTATTTGACAGCCCCTCGATAAAGCTGTTTTTAGAAAAGAACCAGGATAGGGGTGCCTGGGTGGCTCAGTTGGTTAAGTGACTTCCTTTGGCTCAGGTCATGATCCTGGAGACCCGGGATCAAGCCCCACACAGCAGGAAGCCTGCTTCTCCCTCTCTCACTCCCCCTGCTTGTGTTCCCTCTCTAGCTGTGTTTCTCTCTGTCAAATAAATAAAATCTTTAAAATAAATAAATAAATAAAACCTTTAAAAAAAAAAAAAGAACCAGGATAGTCTCTTTATACTGATGTAGGAGGATCTTTAGGATATAATAAGTAAAAGACCAAAGTGCAGTAGACTCAACTTATTATATAATGTTTTGAGTAGGAAAGGGGGAAAATAAAAATGTCTCCTTTTCTCCCCATCTAAGACAAATGGTCTTAATACAAAACTGAATTTCTCTTTCTAGGTCTTTCTGTTAAAATGAGTAGTCACGCAGAGTGAAGTAAATAGCTAGGCATGGCACACTGGTAACTGATTTCTTCTCATTATTTCTAAAAAGCAGTTTTAAGAAATCAGTTGGGGCACCTGGGTGGCTCAGTCATTAAAGCGTCTGCCTTCAGCTCAGGTCATGATCCCGGAGTTCTGGGATGGAGCCCCATATCGGGCTTCCTGGTTGGTGGGAGGCCTGCTTCTCCCTCTCTCATTCCCCCTGCTTGTGTTCCCTCTCTAGCTGTGTTTCTCTCTGTCAAATAAATAAAATCTTTAAAAAAAAAAAAAAGAAAAAAGTCAATGGATTGCATTCTGATATACAGCAAAGATAACTGGCAGTTGGGCAATTCTCAGAAGAAAAATAATGAAATGAAAATATATGAAAGCATTTCCTAGGACTTTTATCTTAACATTTGCATAATGCCACAAAGTTTCTTAATGGTTTAAATTTCCTAATTGCATTTAAAATCTTACTACTTTATGTATTCTAGACTACAAATACTCTAATAGAAATACTTACTTATTTTCTTAGGTAAAAGAAAATAGAGTTTATCCAAAGCTAACCTTTGTTTCATCTCCTTGGTTAATGTGCATTAAGTACATTAACCTCCTAGGGTTCTAGAAAAATATATTTTTAAAAGGAAGACTTTTTATGGCTTAAGGGGGAAATGTTTACTAAAATTGAAGTGAATTTTCTAGTGGCTATGATTTAAGTGCAGCAAGAATATATGTCTAATCATTTATGTTTGGCCGGAGAGACAGCCATGCCATGCTGTCCTTGATGGAGAGTAAGAAAGAATCTGTCAGTTCATGATGTACTGTTCAATTATTCACTCACCCAGTTAGCTGCTGAGCACCTGCTCTATGCCTGCTATGCCTGGCCTTGGAACTAGAGTGCTGAGCAAAACTCTTCCTGTCCCTTGTCTTTGAGGTAAGCTGTCCCTGTGGACTCTCGGGTCCAACACCTTTTCCTGCAACTGGTTGGGATATAGATCCTGAGCTGGCTCCCTTGCAGTGGAGGGGGAGGAGTCAGGTGAGGGAACGCTCACTTGGGCTTCTGGACCCCAAGCAGTGCCTATGGGAGGAGCTTGCACTGGTGAAAAGAGGCAGTTTGTCCATCGCAAGTGACTAGCGGTTTTATCCTCATTCATTTGAAGGAGGGCATGTAGGAATCCCTGGGAGGAGTTTGGGAGGGAACAGGTTTGAGGTCATCTTTGGATAAACCTCACCCTCATCACCCTGCTACTGGTCTTTTCTTCATCAGCTTCTTTAATGGTGTTTAACTTCAGTCCAGTTGAATCAAAAACTTTAAAAGGGCAAGTTCTATGCCTTATATTCCTTTATATTGCCCTAAAGATCTTACTTAGTACAGGGCTTTCGCATAGCAAGAGTACAATCAGTACGAGTCTATGTGATTTGCTTTCTTTCAGAAAGATGAAAGCCACATGTCAACAAGGTCAGCCAACTGCACGAGTTAGGGGTCAGAATCATGCAGGTAAGTCTAGAGAGACTTAGATTTCATCCTACTGGGCCTGAGCACCGAATTGTACTTAACTTCTGTGCACCTCTCCCATAATTCCCCCCACCGCCTCACCCAATACACACACACACACACACACACACACACACACACACACACACACACATACACACAGACACAGCTCTCAGCAGGACTAAGAAAACAGTACATGGCCAAATTTCCAGGTTAGATCCTTATTGTACTCTTAAAAATGTAACATTTAAGAAAATATCTATTAGTTCCCCTTAAATGAACTACTTTTTAAAAAGATTTTTATTTATTTATTTGAGAGGGAGAGAGAGTGAGTGAGAGAGAGAGCACAAGCCAGTGGGGAGCAGCAGAGGGAGAGGGAGAAGCAGACGCCCCCCTGAGCAGGAAGCCCGATGCGAGGCTCGATCCCAGGACCCTGAGATCATGACCTGAGCTGAAGGCAGGTGCTTACCTGACTGAGGCATCCAAGTGCCCCTTAAATAAATTTCTTAAGCCTTTCTTGAGTGATGAAAATAACTAGTTTCTCTTTATTAATATGACAATGACCTTGAGAAAGTAATCACAAAATTGCACACAGGTGTAAGACCTAAAAGAAATGTCCTCCCTATTAAGAATGCAATCATCTGATATAGTGATATGATTTCCAAAATTACATTCACATTGTCAGGCAATAAAATGAAGTCACATCTTAATAAATTAATCCTTAAATCACTTGAATGTACAGCAGTATGATTCTCTGGCTTTAGAAATGGGAAAGCCTGAATGTGTGGTAGGAAAGAACTTTTCCATGAACAGCAATTTGCCAGTAACTTGAAAAGGGTGTGCTGTAACCTTCATTTCCAGAACACAGTAACCGGGCTTCCTCTACAGCACCTGTCTATATTTGAATATGAAAGACTTTTGTGAGTGCTTCACTCTAGAATGAAGGCTTCATGAGGCCATGGGCTAATCCTGCCCAACATCCAAATCCCACTGTACACCAGAGACTCGATGGGGATTCAGACTGGACACAATGGTGTACCTCTGAGAGATTCCCACTACAGAACCAAGTGCCTTGCTGCTGCGGTATTCTTTGACCAAGTGGTAGGTCAGTTCTGAAAGGAGCAGATACATGTGATAGAGCACTTTGGTCCAATGGGCTACACCCTGGACCGACCTACACCCCCAGGCTCACTGTGGATCCCAAAGCTCTTAGTGACTCAGGTGCAGATGAAGCAGATGGAACACTAAATCCCCTGTCACCCTGTTGAGTCACCTCCATGTATCAACTCAAAAGGACTAGCTGGGCAGTAGATGGGCTGAGATTTTCAGCGGACCCAGTAGAATATCAGTCCACCCCTACTCTTTGCATATTGTCTAGAAAATTGGAATAATAGAAAAAGAGGAATTACATATCTGTCCAAGGGCCACTCAGAAACAGGAAGTGTCCAGTGTTTTAGTCACCAGAATTAAGTCATCAATCATCCTGTTTCTAACCTAAGCCTACTTGTCTTTAAGAATTACAATTTTTTAGGGACGCCTGGGTGGCTCAGTTGGTTAAGCCACTGCCTTCGGCTCAGGTCATGATCCTGGAGACCCAGGATCGCGTCCCACATCGGGCTGCCTGCTCGGCGGGAGGCCTGCTTCTCCCTCTCTCACTCCCCCTGCTTGTGTTCCCTCTCTGGCTGTGTTTCTCTCTGTCAAATAAATAAAATCTTTTAAAAAAAAAAAAAGAATTACAATTTTTTAAAAGATTTTATTTATTTATTTGACACAGAGAGAGAGAGATTACAGGCAGGCAGAGAGGCAGGCAGAGAGAGAGGGGGAAGCAGACTCCCTGCTGAGCAGAAAGCCCGATGTGAGGCTCAATCCCAGGACCTTGAGATCAAGACCTGAGCCAAAGGCAGAGGCTTAACCCTCTGAGCCACCCAGGTGTCCCAAGAATTACAATTTTTTTAAAGATTTTATTTATTTATCTGTAAGAGAGAGAGCACAAGCGGGGGGAGCAGCAGGTAGAGATAGAAGCAGGCTTCCCGCTGGTTAAGGAGCCTGATACGGGACTTGATCCCTGGACCCTGTGATCATGACCTGAACCAAAGTCAGATGCCTAACCACTGAGCAACCCATGTATCCCAAGAATTATAATTCTTTCAAAGCAAATAAATGGCTAAGATAAAAGGCATAGAGTCAGTCACCGAAGGATTAGAGTTTTGTGTCTCTGTGTGTATTTTAACAAGGCCAAAAACTGCTAGCTTTTTGAACTTTCTTTTTTATTTTTTTTTAAGATTTTATTTATTTGACAGAGAGAAACACAGCCAGAGAGGGAACACAAGCAGGGGGAGTGAGAGAAGGAGAAGCAGGCCTCCCGCCAAGCAGGGAGCCCGATATGGGACCCGATCCCGAGTCTCTGGGATCATGACCTGAGCCGAAGGCAATCGCTCAACCAACTGAGTCACCCAGGCACCCCAGCTTTTTGAACTTTCAAATAATTTCTTTAAAAAGCAGTATTTGGACAATTCTTTGCAGAAGGCAGATGCATTAAGTTCAAAAGGAAGAAAGACTTCAGTGGGAATCTTTGCCCCCTGGAGCCAAAGAAGGTAATCTCTGAGCAAGATTATTTTGGAGGAGGAAGGAGCTTAGGGGAACGATGATGACCATCTTCTACGTTCAAGGTAGCATTAACTTGAACAAATACCATTTGCATTTACTTGCCGAGCGTCCAGAGAACTTAGCGGCGATCTCAGGAATCCATCCTAACAAGATTAAGCATTCTTGAAAATGATCTCTGAAGCCCAGATCCTCAGCTTAACATTAAGTACAGGAACTGCTTGTTAATCGGGTTCCTGTTTTAATACGTTTTTGTCAAAATTTTCCCGAACCAGAAAAAACCAAGGCCTTTGACACATTAAAAGCAGATTCAACAGCTGCGGTTCACCTGCAGTGTTTCCAGTGGTTCCGCGGGGGCCTGGTTACCGGGTACTGCAGGAGCGGGACTTTGGCTTTCCAGCCCAGCAGCTCATGCCACTGCCGTAGGTCCTGGATGACAGTCACAGCAAGGAGCCAGGGCCTGGGGGTCCCCATGGCCACCGCCCAATCCTGTTTCTCCCACTGCTGAGTAATCACACTAAGGAGAGCATCTAGCACCGAGGCTGTACTTGGCAAATATTTATTGAATGACAAAGGAATAAACATCAGCTTTTGGGCAGCCTGGAGCCACTTCTGAGCTATCTGATTCAGTATCTACACTGCCTTTTCCTGATGTTTCTTCATGTCTCGGTGTCAAGGACAGCAGTGCCAGTGTGGGAAAGATGCCCTTCCCCAGAGCAACTCTCACACCTGATCGCGTGGCTCATACCTCACTGCGGGGGCTCTGGCAGGTGGACATCACACCTTCTTGTCCCTAGGCAATTTTCCTAAATGGCAAAGCTGATGTTTTCATGGTCATTTATAGTGTGGAAGGGAGAAAGTGGTCGGGACCTCATCCTTAGACTGAAAACTGTGGAGCCACGGAAGGGAAGGCTCTCCAATGTCATCATTGTAGAGCTCGTGTTTCATTACAAGGTCAACAAGCGCCTGGAATTTGCACATTACACAAAACCCAGAAAAGAAAATACAACACTTAGTGTATATCAAACGGAAGGCACGTAAAAAATGGCTTTTCATTTGTCAGAGCACCAATTATACTTCGGGTTCGTTCTCAGAGCGGAGTTCTGTTTGTACTACAAATATTGATTCTGGTAACAATGAGCTAGCACAGCAGGATATTGGACCGAAGAATGCTATGCACAACGAGACTTTGTTGTGGAAATGGAGGATGCATCCAGGTAAAGTCTAAATGTGATAGCAAATTCACTGATAATAAAAGGTTTCTTTTTTTCTCTGGACAAGGTGACATTGGGGGGAAGCCTGGTAGAGGTTGGGCTATGCGAGGCTGCTTTTTAATCTTTAATGAAAGTGCCTTGAACTGGGACCAGTCCCAGGTTGCTTCCAGATAGTGCTAACAGATGAATGGAAAGTTTCATATACTGTCCCATAGATACCCTGAGCCCCTGATGGCTCAGGAGACAGAAATGTTCTTAAGCCATAAATGTCAAAAGTGAAGGCTGCTTTCTGACACTTGCTAACACAGCTCTAAGTCAGAGGGAGAACAGAAAAAAGGAGAAGAGGGAAAATGGGAACATGAACACAAGAAGGAAAGAAAGGAGAGAGAATGAGGAGCACTTGGAACAGGAAGAAGAGTTTTGGGGAAGTAACTGAAAGAATGGATTTAGCCTAGAAGTGCAATGCTCAGAAAGCTCTGTATCTGGTGTTGGGTACTTCATGGCGGATAGGTTGGAGTCCAAGACCCAAGATCACATCAAATAAACGTGTAAGCTGTACCAGGAACAGGAGTAGCAAGTACCTGATCTGGACAACCAGTGGAGGTCAAGTTCATGGATGGAGGCAAAGGACACAAGAGACCCAGATATGTCTTAGCTTGGGACCCATGCAAAGACCCTACAATACTG
This sequence comes from Spilogale gracilis, assembly GCA_004023965.1. Lineage (NCBI taxonomy): Eukaryota > Metazoa > Chordata > Mammalia > Carnivora > Mephitidae > Spilogale > Spilogale gracilis. Next base: position 6,033 of record PITA01013495.1, on the reverse strand, counting down.
TCTGATATGAGCCAGAGAGGGCAGTGAGGACCGCCCTTGCACCCGGGTCTGGGTCAGTTCTGAGAGGAGCCAGCAGGTGCATTGACCTTGGTACTAAGCCAGCCTCTTCCAGAGCTGGCACTGAAAGTCAGCTGTGCATATGGGGATGGGACACACTCCAAAGAGATGGAGAAATATGGAGACCCTCTGAAGATAGCTCCGCAGAAATGGCCGAGAGACAAAATCATGTTGAGTCAGGGAGATGTGGTTTCCAGTCCCTGATCCACCGTTTGCCAGCCGCATGAGCTTCTATATAGTTCACCTAATCTCTCCAAATCTCCCCTTTTTCACCAGAGCAGTGGAATTTTGGGGGACTCCTCCTCAGCCCTCAGGCACTAGAACATTGTTTATTGTCAATGTTGGTTCCAATTGGCGAGCAAAAGTATTTTGAGTATTACCCTGGAAGTAATAATGCGTATGTTGTGGAGTTATTCTGAGAACCATAAATAATACACATAGAGCAAGCTATACATTGCCTAACACATAGTAGGTACTTAAACAATCACTGCTATTATATCGTTAAAATATTTACCACCATTGCTAATGGTCCACCAATGTGGACTGAATTGTGGTCTCCTAAATTCATACGTTGAAGCGCTCCCCTCCAATGTGACTATATTTGGATATAGAGCCGTTAAGGAAGTTCTTAAGGTTAAATGAGGTCATAAGGGTAGGACCCAAATCTCATAAGAATAGTGCCCTTACAGGAGGGGAAAGGGATGTCAGAGAGCTCTCTCTCTGTCTCTCCATCTCTCTCTGTCTGCCCACAGGAGAAAGACCACAATGAGCAGGCGGAAATCTACAAGCCGGGAACTAAGGCCTCACTAGAAACCAACCCTGCCAGCACCTTAAAAAAAATACGAAATCCATGTCTACTGTTGAAGCTGCTCAGCCTGTATTATGGCAATGCAAACTGACTACCGCACCCACTGATTGATTTCCACTTGTAGACGAATGATGAACTCCTTGCAGATACTGCAGGCAAAATTCCTGCCTGGTTTGCACCCCACGATTTAGAACAGGAAATACTCTGAATAGATTTTATTTTGTTGTGTCTATCCTCAGCAGGAATGGAGTGTGTCTTTTTGCCTATGGGTCATAAGGACTATTCTTCAGTAGTATGTGGATCAGAAAAATCTTGGAGGGAGGGGCGCCTGGGTGGCTTAGTTGGTTGGGAGACTGCCTCCAGCTCAGGTCATCATCCTGGAGACCCAGGATTGAGCCCCACATCGGGCTTCCTGCTTGGCAGGAAGTCTGCTTCTCCCTCTCTCACTCCCCTGCTTGTGTTCCCTCTCTGGCTGTGTTTCTCTCTGTCAAATAAATAAAATCTTTTAAAAAAAAAATCTTGGAGGGAGCCTCATGATCTCACACAATCCACAAAATGACCCCTTCTTTCTCCTTGTGCACAATGACGATGGTCTTTTACTGGGTTGTAATCTTGTTTTGTTTTTGTGGGGCCCAAACTAATGTGTCAGAATGCACTCATATATAGGATATCTCTGGAAGCATATGCAAGAAATCAGTGATAATAACTTTCTTCAGAGGTGGGATTGAAGACAAAGGTGAAATGTTTTTATAATATGTCTGTACTTTATGCTTTAAGGAGAATATTTTAGCATTTTAATCTCAGATTTTTTATTAGAGTCTAATTGACATACAACATTCGTTTCAGATGTACAACATAATGATTTGATATTTGAACATATTGCAAAGTAATCACCACAATAAGTCTAGTTAATATTCTATTAACATACTATTTTGCAGTATTTATTTTTATACCCATTGAACATTGACCAAATGACATTTTATTGAAGAAGAGGAAGGAGAAGGAGAAGAAGGAGGGGGAGGGGAAGAAGAAGAGGAGGGAGAGCAGAAGGAAGAGAGGGAGAAGGAAAAGAAGAAGAGTAGGAGGAGAAAAGAAGGAGGAGGAGGATGAAAGAACGGGGAGGGGGTGGCTTTATCTTGGAAATAAAGAGAAAAAGGAGGGTTTCCAAAAAGTGACACAGCAATTTTTGCCCTGTGTGCCCATTTTTCACATGAGGGGATTCTTCCCCTTTATTAGGGAATCTTTTTTGAAAGAGCAACAGATTTTGAAAGAAGAGAAATGCAGCTGGCTGCCTCTTCCATGGACGAGCTGCTTTCCTGCCCCTGCGCAGACTCCGCGAGTGTCCATCGCCTGTCAGTCCTTAGAGCATCCTCACGCCATCTTCATCAGCTTGACGTGTTCCATCCCAAGAGTCATTCTTTTTCATATTTACATATCTTCCAGGGAACCTGGTGTTGAATCCACACATTCTCCACCAGAAGATGGACAGGCTATATTCAAAGAAGGAGGAGGGACTGTCACTGACCAGAGAAATCCTCTGGTTAAGGCCACAGCCCCGCTCGCTGGCTATAAGATCCTATAGGATCAGCTGCGAGAGGTGGGCAGTGTAGTCTGTGGAGAAGGACCAAGGGCTTAGAAACTCCCCCTTTCAGCTGTTAAAACAGAGTTTGGCATTGATTCTAATACTTGTCAGGAAAGGCCTGTGATAAATTAAATTATTGCAAGTAAAAGTTGCGGACATTAGGAATTTGTGTTTAATTGGCTGCAAGTGTTAAAGACTTGGCAGAAACTTCCACGGACAACAAATGGAACTGCCCACAGTTGGGAGCACATGGTGTCCAGGCACCGCATTCCCAGTCAAAGGCAGCACTTTTGTTTTGCACAATTCTGCTTGAATGAGGTGACCGAGCTAAGGCACCCACTGTCCTACTTACAATGATGAGGGGAATGGCCCAGGGGCCGAACAAAGAGAAAGGGCGGTCCTAACCAAGGACTGGCCACATTCGTCCCATTTCCCTCCAAATCATGTCCCTGTTAGGAAAGATTCATGAGGAAACTCCTTGTCTCTCTTTGAAAATAGAATATAAACTAGAGAACAAAAGAGCAACAGCCACTCAAATACCAATGGTAGGGAAATATTTCTAAATTTGATTTCTGGTGACTTTTTTTTTTAGTGGGAATATAGGAGATTTTGTTTTTACGGACTGGGAGATAGAATAAAAGAATTCTGAAAGACTGCTTCAAAATATGGTATCCTTCATTAATTTGTAACAAATGGTGCTAATTTTTAAGCCAACAAGAAACTAGATTATGAGATGGTACTCAAACACCTTTTTTATTTTTATTTTTTATTTAGTTGTTTTTTTTTTTTAAAGATTTTATTTATTTGACAGAGAGAAACACAGCCAGAGAGGGAACACAAGCAGGGGGAGTGAGAGAGGGAGAAGCAGGCCCCCCACCGAGCAGGGAGCCCGATGTGGGGCTCGATCCCCGGTCTCCGGGATCATGACCTGAGCCGAAGGCAGTCGCCTAACCAACTGAGCCACTCAGGTGCCCCTATTTAGTTGTCTTTTAATTTAATTTTATTTTTTCAGTGTTCCAAGATTTATTGTTTATGCCCCACACCCAGTGCTCCATGAAATAGGTGCCCTCAGTACCCACCACCAGGCTCTCCCATTCCCCCACCCCCTCCCTCCAAGTGCCTCAGTTTGTTTCTGTGTCCAAAGTCTCAGTTGTTTCGTTTCTCTCCCTGGATTACCCTACTTCCCATTTACTTTCCTTCTCCCACTGTCCTCCAGGTTACCCCTCATGCACCGCAAGTAAGTGAAACCATGTGATACTTGACTGTCTCTACTTGGCTTATCTCACTCAGCATAATCTCTTCCAGTCCAGTCCATGTTGCTACAAAAGTTGATGGAGGTGTAGTACTCCATTGTGTATATGTACCACATCTTCCTTATCCATTCATCTATTGAAGGGCACCTTGGCTCTTTCCACAGTTTGGCAATCATGGCCATTGCTGCAATGAACATTGGGGTACATATGGCCCTTCTTTTCACTACATCTGTATCTTTGGGGTAAATGCCCAAGTAGTGCAATTGCAGGGTCATAGGGTAGCTCTATTTTAAATTTTTTAAGGAATCTCCACACTGTTTTCCAAAGCGGCTGCACCAACTTGCATTCTCACCAACAGAGTAAAAGGGTTCCCCTTTGGGGCGCCTGGGTGGCTCAGTTGGTTAAGCGACTGCCTTCCGCTCGGGACATGATCCTGGAGACCCGGATCAAGCCCCACATCAGGCTCCCTGCTCAGCAGGAAGCCTGCTTCTCCCTCTCTCACTTCCCCTGCTTGTGTTCCCTCTCTGGCTGTGTTTCTCTCTGTCAAATAAGTAAAATCTTTTTTTTTTTTTTTTTTTAAAAGAGGGTTCCCCTTTCTCTGCAGCCTAACACTTGTTGCTTCCTGTCTTATTAATTTTGGCCCTTCTGACTGGTGTAAGGTGGTATCTCAGTGTGGTTTTGATTTAAATTTCCCTGATAGCTACTGATGATGAACATTTTTTTCATGTCAAACACCTTTTTTAAAAAGCTTCTATTAATTTGAGAGAGAGAGAGCATGGAGGGAGAGAGAGAGCATGTGGGCAAAGGGAGCAGCTGAAGGAGAAGCAGACTCCATGCTGAGCAGGGAGTCCACGTGGGACTCGATCCCAGGACTCTGAGATCATGACCTGAGCCAGAGGCACAGGCTTAACCCTCTGAGCCACTCAGGTGCCTGCAAACATGTCTTGAGCTGCTGGTCAGCTTACCCGTGTTTTCTTTTTTTTTTTTTTTTAAAGATTTTTTTATTTATTTGAGGGAGAAGCAGGCTTCACGCCGAGCAGGGAGCCCGATGTGGGGCTCGATCCCGGGTCTCCGGGATCATGACCTGAGCTGAAGGCAGTCGCTTAACCAACTGAGCCACCCAGGCTCCCACCCTTACCCGTGTTTTCAAAGTTGACGTACATAGCCCTGTTTGGAACAGGATTCTGCGCTCTGGCTGCTTGGGTTCCGTTGCTCTAACATACTCGGCGAGACGATCTTGGGCAGGCACTTCAGCTCTCTGAGACTTTGTTCTCCTTTGTAGAATAAGGAAAATAATACATCAATAGGATCATTGTAGATTCCCTGAAACAATGCTTGGAACCCCCTGATTCCTATGGGGTATGAATTATCATTACTGAAAACAGCTGAGGCTCACGCTTCCTAGGAACATTCAGGAAATGTAGCCTTGCCCTGTGGCTTCTTGAAGCATCTACCCTGAGTTTGTCCAGCTCTTCTCTCAGGAGCTCACAAGTTGGAACCTGTGGTTACTCACAGGAAGCTTGTCTCCCGTGACAGACGGCACCGCGTGAGCAAACTGAGGAAAATCATCTAAGCAAGGAACAGAAGAGGATACGGCACTGGGAAGGCCCATCCTAAACAACCAAGAGGCACACCTGAGCAGACAGAAAATGGAAATGTCTTATGGGGTGTCAAGGGGATATGACATCGGGGGGTGAGGTACCCAAGTTAAGCCAAGCGCTCCGCCACTACTAATGTAAACATTCGCTTATTCTGGGCTTCTCATCTAAAAGGAATCAGATGGTATTTGTCCTTTGGTTTTTGCCTTATTTCACTTTATGTTTTTTCAGGATTCATCCATGTTGTGAATGTATCAGTTCTTCCTCTTTTTAGAGCGGAATCATATTCCATTACACGGACACACGACACTTTGTCTATCCATTAATCAGTTGACGGGCATTTGCATTATTTCCACCTTTGAGCTATGATGAATAATGCTGTTATGAACACTTGGGTACAAGGTTTTGTGTGGACATGTGTGTTCATTTCTCTTGAGTATATACACTTGGTGTGGAATTGCTGGGTCATGTGATAAATCTATGTTGAAGCTTTTGAGGAACGGGCAGACTGTTTTTCCTCTAGGTCTCTTGTTTAACACGCCGAGCATGTTAGAGCAGCGGAACAAGCAGCCAGAGCCCAGAATCCTGTTCCTTTTTTTTTTTTTTAAAGATTTTATTTATTTGACAGAGAGAAACACAGCCAGAGAGGGAACACAAGCAGGGGGAGTGAGAGAGGGAGAAGCAGGCTTCCCCCCCGAGCAGGGAGCCCGACGTGGGGCTCGATCCCGGGTCTTC
>PITA01013494.1:0-57329 GCA_004023965.1 Spilogale gracilis | reverse complement strand
TGTTTCCTGTCTTGTTAATTTTGGCCATTCTGACTGGTGTAAGGTGGTATCTCAGTGTGGTTTTGATTTGAATTTCCCTGATAGCTAGTGACGCTGAACATTTTTTCATGTGTCTGTTAGCCGTTTGTATATCTTCTACAGAGAAGTGCCTCTTCATGTCTCTTGCCCATTTTTGGATGTGTTCATCTTCTTTTTGGGTATTGAGTTTGAGCAGTTCTTTATAGATCTTGGATACCAGCCCTTTGTCTGTAGTGTCATTTGCAAATATCTTCTCCCATTCTGTGGGTTGCCTCTTTGTTTTGTTGATTGTTTCCTTTGCTGTACAGAAGCTTTTTATTTTGATGAAGTCCCAGAAGTTTATTTTCGCTTCTGTCTCCTTTGCCTTTGGAGACATGTCTTGAAAGAAGTTGCTGTGGCCGATGGCAAAGAGGTTACTGCCTATGTTCTCTTCCAGGATTTTGATGGATTCCTGCCTCACGTTGAGGTCTTTCATCCATTTCGAGTTTGCCTTGTGTGTGGTGTAAGAGAATGGTCTAGTTTCATTCTTCTATATGTAGCTGTCCAATTTTCCCAGCACCATTTATTGAAGAGACTGTCCTTTCTCCACTGGATATTTTTTCCTGCTTTGTCAAAGATGATTTGACCATAGATTTGTGGGTCCATATGTGGGCTCTCCCCTCTGTTCCATCGGTCTATTTCTCTGTTTTTGTGCCAGTACCATGCTGTCTTGGTAATCACAGCTTTGTAATAAAGCCTGAGGTCAGGTAACGAGATGCCCCCAGCTTTGCTTTTCTTCTTCAGCAATTCCTTAGTGATTCGGGGTCTTTTTTGGTTCCATATAAATTTTAGGATTGTTTGTTCTAAGGTTTGGAAGAATGTTGGTGGAATTTTGATCGGAATGGCATTGAAAGTGTAGATTGCTCTGGGCAGTATAGACATTTTGACAATGTTTATTCTTCCGATCCATGAGCATGGGATGCTCTTCCATCTTTTTGCATCTTCTTCAATTTCTTTCATGAGTGTTCTGTGGTTCCTCGAGTACAGATCCTTGACTTCTTTGGTTAGGTTTATTCCTAAGTATCTTATAGTTTTTGGTGCTATAGTAAATGGAATCGATTCTCTGATTTCCGTTTCTATTTTTTCGTTGTTAGTGTATAAGAATGCAACTGATTTCTGCGCATTGATTTTGTATCCTGCCACATTACCAAATTGTTGTATGAGATCTAGTAGTTTGGGGGTAGAGTCTTTTGGGTTTTCCACATATAGTATCATTTCATCTGCAAAGAGAGAGAGTTTGACTTCCTCTTTGCCAAGCTGGATACCTTTTATTTCTTTCTGTTGTCTGATTGCTGTTGGTAGGACTTCTAACACTATGTTGAATCGTAGTGATGAGAGTGGGCATCCTTGCCTTGTTCCTGATCTCAGAGGAAAGGCTGTCAGTTTTTCCCCATTGAGGATGATATTCGCTGTGTGTTTTTCGTAGATAGATTTTATGAGGTTGAGAAATGTTCCCTCTATCCCTATACTTTGAAGGGTTTTGATCAGGAACGGATGTTGTATTTTGTCAAATGCCTTTTCTGCATCATTTGAGAGTACCATGTGGTTTTTCTTTCTTCTCATTGATTTGTTCTATCACGTTGATTGTTTTGCGAGTGTTGAACCACCCCTGCATCCCTGGGATAAAACCCACCTGGTCATGGTGGATAATCTTTTTAATGTATTGTTGGATCCTGTTAGCAAGGATCTTGTTGAGAATCTTGGCCTCCGTGTTCATCAGTGATATTGGTCTGAAGTTCTCCTTTTTGATGGGGTCTTTGTCTGGTTTGGGGATTAGAGTGATGCTGGCTTCATAGAAAGAGTCTGGAAGTTTTCCTTCTGTTGCTATTTTTTGAAAGAGCTTCAGGAGAATAGGTATTGCTGACTGGATAAAACGACAGGACCCATTCATATGCTGTCTACAAGAGACTCATCTTGAATCGAAAGACACTTCCAGATTGAAAGTGAGGGGATGGAAGACCACCTTTCAAGCCAATGGACCCCAAAAGAAAGCTGGGGTAGCAATTTTCATATCAGACAAATTGGATTTTAGTCTAAAGACTGTAGTCAAAGACACAGAAGGACACTACATCATTCTTAAAGTGTCTTTGTTTTTCTGATCAATAGAAAACTATATGGGTGGCGCCTAACACAAACCTAATTTTCAGCTACTATATTTAGCATACACATTCAGCTTGTCTTCTTTGTGGTTTTAATTACTCACATGGAGATATCTGAATGTATGAGTACTACACAATTACATTTTTTTCAGGTATAAGAAAAGGATGGTGTGTCACTTTAACACAAATCAAAAGAACATAATTTAGGCCTAGTGTATATGTTACTGTTTTATGGATGTTGATGTTTATAGTCTTTTATAATTTAAGTGGTGTCTCCTACAGTAGGTCTAAGCTCATATTGCATACTCTATTTCTCAGTCCCATTTGTGACCAAAAACATTCTTCAAAATACACTTGGGAATGTTCTAAAATTAGACTGTGATGATGGTTGTACAACTCTGTGAATATACTAAAAATCATGAAACTGACACTTTAAAGGGGAGAATTTTATGGCATATGAAATATATCTCAATAAAGCTGTTAATCTTTATTTTTAAAACAGTTAAAAGGGTCATTGAGTCCCTTCAATTCCTAGTCACCATTTTCTTACTCAGTACTGCCTCCAAAGGTAACAGCATCTTCTGGCTGGCCTTATGGGCCACTCAGATCCCTCATGTAACCTAAGTTTGCCAAAAAGAGAATAATACATTGAATTGATCCCAGTCCCCAACTTCTGTCAAAATTAAGCCTAACTGGAAGAAACCAAGAGGCACTGTTGGCAGGATGAATTTGAGATGCAATGGTGAGATCTTGATATTCAGCACGGGTTATAGAAACAAAATGAAAACTGACAACCTCCTGCCCAGAGGCTTCTGTAAGCCCCTGTGCACAAGTCAAGAAACCAAGACTGCTGATGATAATATACCACAAACCTTCCTATGGTGAGATTGCCCATAATGTTTCTTCCAAAATATTTGGGGTGATTGGACAAAAAGCAGTTTGGCCAGTAGGTTCACTAAAACCAGTACCAGACTATAGATTGAGGAAAATCAATAGCAGCTCTCATCTCATAATTTATATAATGTTATATAGATTGTATCATAAATTCCCAAATGAGGCAGATGGCCAGAGTCAGGATCAGGGTTATAATTTGTGAATACAAAACTGAGTAAGATTTATTGTTTCACACAGTGATTAAATTCAGAACTTTGTAGAATCCTGAATTTTGTCCTGTATATTAGTTTCCATATTCATAAATGTTCTTTTCTGTTTACACCCAACGTACCAACTATTATTTTCAAAATATATTTTAAAAAATTTCTATGATTCATAGATTTACCTTAATTGCCAATGTGATTATCCAAATGAGTTAACTGAATAAGAGTAACCAAGTCTCACAGTTACCAACCCACTGATATCCAACTGAATATTTTATAAATGCCTAGTTAGTGCAATATAGGATGGTAGGCCCTTTGGACAGTTTAGAGATGAGAAGGACAGGATTCTGACCATAAAGACAAAATTTCTAGATGATTTTAGTACAAAGCAGAATCAAATAAATACAAAATAGAGGAGGTAAGTCATACCTTGGGGTTCCAAGTAATCATAGCTGGTTAAGAAGATCAAGAAGTGTTTGAAAAAATAAGTAGCATTTCTGGTTAATCTTGTAAGTTAAGTTATACTTTGACAAATGGAGATAAAATAGAGGAAACTTTTCAGATAGAGGGAGCAACGAAAGCAAAGGCACACAAGTAAGAAAGAAGTAAAAGTGGGGGCGCCTGGGTGGCTTAGTGGTTAAGCCTCTGCCTTCAGCTCAGGTCATGATCCCGGAGTTCTGGGATTAAGCCCCACATGGGGCTGCCTGCTTGGCGGGAAGCCTGCTTCTCCCTCTCTCACTCTCGCTGCTTGTGTTCCCTCTCGGCTGTGTTTCTCTCTGTCAAATAAATAAAATATTTAAAAAAAGAAACCATAAAAAAGGAAGTAAAAGTGGGACTCTTTAAACGCAATTGGTTATTTAAAATCATTGACCATTTGACAATAAGTATATAATATATGCAATGTAGTCTATTGGCACTATAGAGCTTCTGAAGGAATATAAATTCTTTGCTTGAATCAAGCCAGAACTCCAGAAAGCTAAATGTCAAGATACCTGTATTTTCTTAGTCTCTCATGGAATTACCATTTCTACTTGACTTGGATTTTAAGTTGTAGACTCTGCTGTTATCAAAGTATGTGATAAGAAACAACTAAAAGGAAAAACAAATACAAAACAAAAAATAACTTGAGGAAAGCTGTTGAGGATATCAATCTGTATATCCCCCAGTACCTGTTATGATCCCCATTTGAATAATATATTTAGAATTGAATTCTAGAGAAAGGTATGTTCCATTTGAAAAACTGGTATGGTTTTTGTTTTTTATTTTTTAGAATTAAATCCACCCTTTTTGCTTCGGCTATCAGGAAGTTCATATGCTAATTTCAGGCTCAATTATACGAAATGGATTTTGCTCTATGATCTATATAGAATATTATTTTGAAATTTATCAATTCAGCATGTACTTATTGAGTGCTTAACTATATTCCAGGTGCTGAGTATACAGTGTTAAATTAAATAGACATAAGCTGGGGCGCCTGGGTGGCTCAGTTGGTTAAGCGACTGCCTTCGGCTCAGGTCATGATCCCGGAGATCCAGGATCGAGTCCCACATCGGGCTCCCTGCTTGGCAGGAGGCCTGCTTCTCCCTCTCTCACTCCCCCTGCTTGTGTTCCCTCTCTGGCCGTGTTTCTCTCTGTCAAATAAATAATATGTTTTAAAAAAATAGAAATAAGCCCTGCCCTCAGGGATCTTACAGTCTAGCAGGATATTCAGACAGACAATATATAGGTAAACAAATAAACACATAAAATTTATGTTTTTCCTATTCCCAATTCCCTTTTTATATTTATTATTAACTTAGTAAATGTTTTCTCATTCTAAACTACCTCTGTGGAATGAGGTAGAATATAAATAAATTCATAAATAAATAACATAGTCTTATGGAAATGTCATGCAGGGAAAATGTATTTTAAGTTAATTTTTAAGTAAATGATGTCAATTTGGAGGAATTTTTTTTCTTGACTAGAAGGATATGTGAATAGGTACATCAGCTGATGAAATGGAATTTCCAAAGTTAAGATCTTTTGTTCTTAAGATTTTATAGGGAAAAGAAAAAAGCAATTTCTTCATGTATGCTGTCAACTCTTGAGACATTCCATGAAAAAAAATTACAAACAAAAGAATAATTTTACACTATGCAGTCTAGTCCCATTACAACTCTTTTCCACATAAGTGATTTCTATGCCTCTGCCAACATTGGACTCATTATAATCATGCCCTGGACTAAAGGATTTGCCCAGTCCTCTCAAATCATTAAAGTACAAGTGGCAAAGTGTTCTTCAAAATAGATATACAGTCAAATGTACAAATCATAATTTTTAAGGCTCTTTTTAGTCATAGCTAAAATGAACATGGTTATGGCCAGTGAATCATATTTAAAAGAGACATTTATTGTGAGGACACAGTGGATAGACTGAAATAAGCTAGAGCTATCTTCAACTCTCTGGGACTTACCATTTATTAGGTGGTGGTACCTAGATTACACAACCAGAAGGTAGAGTGTAGTAAGTGTTCAGTAGTGCTATAAGCAAAAAAAAAAATACCAGAGTGGCACAGAGTAAGGAGGTGTTGAGTCTCAGTAGAGGGATCAGGTAAATTTTATGAAGGAGTCTCATTTGACCTGGGCCTTGAAAAAGGATTATAATTTCAGTAAGTATAGCGTGTGTGTAAGGGCATTATAACTAGAGGAAACAGCATAAACTAAGGAAGGGAGGTATAAAAGTTTAAGCACTGAAGACTAATAGAAGGATGCCATGGGATATGAAGGTTGGCAATTTTGATAGACCAAAATCATGGAGGACCTTGAATATGGTGCTAGGGATTTTGAAAGGAAATAATAAGTATTCAATAAATGAATGAATAAATGAATACATACATACATAAAATTAAATGCCACTTAAGAAATATGGAGATCCCTGTAGATATCATTTTAATCTAATCCTTAATTAGGTCTTTGTTGTATTGATCTTTTGACATTAGCTCAATGAGAGAATAAAATGTAAAAGCTACAAAAGAGAGATTTTGATCTTCGTAATTTGGGGCAATAAATACTTGACAGTTGTGATGAAGAGCTAGTTTGCAGGAAGGGAGGTAGATTTAGAGGGCAAAATGTTCAGAGATATACACTGTATGTTTGGATGCCTTAAAATTGCAGCCTTGGAAATTTAAAGTTTATATGCATGTCTATAAAAGATCTGAGAAGGACTGTAAGAAACTGTGGGGGAAAGTACTAATGTACAACCCTAGAGAAATACACAAGAGAAGGCAATAAATTATATTGGAATGTCTGACAGTCCTGGAGGGATCTCCTGACAAAATTTTATGTGACGATCTTTAGCCAGTCCATCCTTGTGAGGGCCTTGAATGATGTGTTCTGTTTTTAAAACCATGACTCACCAACCAAATCTAATCTTGGTAGTTTTGTATATGGAGCTAGTGTGAATTTTATACAGCTATATATAGAATGTGTTGGGAAAGGCCCTGAAAGACCTTTTTGACAAAAACTATCATCCTTCCTGAGTCCTGGTCAAGAGGCTAGCCAGCTAGTCAGGTGCTTCAATCAAGGGGTAGTTTCTAGTATATGTGACTTATTGTGTGTCACAGTAGCTCTCAGATCTATATTAACAGTGACAACTTTTCAAAGAATATTATTCTGCACCTCACTATATAAAATGGACAAAAGTAGAACTTTTCAGTTGAAGCAGAGGGATGCTGAGCTCACTCACTTTTCTGAAGCAGTCTATGAAACCAGAGTTCTGAGAAAAACAGATTACTCCCAGACATCAAAAAAGCTCTCTGGGGAGGAATATGATGTTCACTGAGAGGGAGATTTTGAGTTTTGGTCTGATAGGATAGGGCCAACCTTGGTGGGATAGTCAGTGGGAACCCTGAGAAATCAGAGACAGTGTGCAGGTGTGAGGACCTGCAGGAGAGGAAGGGACAGGAAGTGACTATTGGTTAGGTATGAACGATATGAACAGATACTGAAAGGAATAAGGGCCACTATGTAGACTGACATCACACTTTTCCCATATCCAAGAAGGGTCTGTTTTGTTTATGTTCCCTCTTCACGCTATTTCCTGCATGCCCCACATCACCCCACCAACTAAATTTTTCTTTTCTGCAGACTTGATTTCTTGCTTCTTTACCCCTAAACTAAAAATATCCTGAACTTCTTTGACAGCAGGAAGTCTGAATGCTTCCGGAAAATTCACAGTTTGATACTCTTTCTTCTTTACTTCAGGTTACATCATTATTCTACATCTTCAGTTGCACCTCTAATAGGGCTGGCTTATTGTTTCCCTCATTATACAGACATCTCTGTTTCCAGGTTCTACTTAGAACACATCTTTGGGCAAACTAAAACCATTTATCTGTCTCTTGGCTCTTGTTATCCTGCATTTATCTTCTGCCTTCTTTAAAACCTTATTTTGAGCTGTCCTTTTGATTAGCATTTAGAACTTACTTAGCATTACTTGTGCGGAGGGCATTTGGGAGGAGGAGGGATGGTCAGGATGATTTATCTAGCAACCAAGTTGACAATTGTTTTCTTTCCTTCATTCTAAACAAATACTTCAGGCCCAGCCTTGATCTGGGGTGACAGTTTCCACTGAGATTCTCTTACACTCCCAATTTTTTGCTCAGCAAGGATTTTCACATCTCTGCAGGGGCTGCTTTCTTGCCCTTGAAATTTCCCATGCTCTGGATGCAGGGGACTTGGCCCTGGGTCAGAACCCTCCCTTTACAGTAATATATACTATTTAGCAAATGGCACCAAGAAATGTTCTTTCCCCAAGTCAAAAATGTTCCTATTAAGGTAAAATTTGGACCTGCTGCTAGCATTAGGGGCCAGAATGGCAAAGGGAAATATGATGTAAAACAATGAGTTTGAATGAAATTCTAAGTGTTAGATGGCACCATCACCTACATCCTATAGGCAGGTATTAGGGAAGCTCTGTAACATAATGCTAGAACAGAATTCCAACAGTGAAAGGAGTGGCATTCCAGAGTAAAGTGAAACAAAGTAAAGTGAACTTTCTGATGTCCTTTGGGAGTGACAGATATGGAATGAGTGCCCATTTGTATGAGTGCCCAACATTTGTATGTTGGATGTATGAATGAAGTACTTGAATATTATACATCTGGAAATTTCACATTATATATATTATCATATATAATGTTACTACTATATATATAGTGTATGTTTTCTACTTGAATGTTAAGAAAGAAGGTATATTTTTTTGCTTAATTTATTTATTTTCAGTGTAACAAGATTCATTGTTTATGCCCCACACCCAGTGCTCCATGCAATACATGCCCTCAGTACCCACCACCAGGCTCTCCCATCCTCCCACACCCTCCCCTTCAAGATCCTCAATTTGTTTCTGAGTCCAAAGTCTCTCATGTTTCAATTCCCTCCCCAATTTACCCTACTTCCTATTTCCTTTCCTTCTCCTACTGTCCTCTATATTACTCCTTATGCACCACAAGTAAGTGAAACCATGTGATACTTGACTTTCTCTACTTGGCTTATTTCACTCAGCATAATCTCTTCCAATCCGTCCATGTTGCTACGAAAGTTGGGTATTCATCCTTTCTTTTTTTATTTTTTTAAAGATTTTATTTATTTATTTGACAGAGAGAAACACAGCTAGAGAGGGAACACAAGCGGGGGGAGTGAGAGAGGGAGAAGCAGGCCCCCCACCGAGCAGGGAGCCCGATGTGGGGCTTGATCCCAGGACTCCAGGATCATGACCCGAGCCGAAGGCAGTCGCTTAACCAACTGAGCCACCCAGGCGCCCCAAGGGTATTCATCCTTTCTAATGTAGTTGTAATATTACATTGTATATATGTACCATATCTTCTTTATCCATTCATCAGTTGAAGAGCACCTTGGCTCTTTCCACAATTTGGCAATTGTGGCCATTGCTGCTATGAACATTGGGGTACATCTGGCCCTTCTTTTCACTACATCTGTATCTTTGGGGTAAGTACCCAGTAGTGCAATTGCAGGGTCATAGGGTAGCTCTCTTTTTAGTTTTTTTTTTTAAGGAATCTCCACACTGTTTTCCATAGCAGCTGCTCCAACTTGCATTCCTACCAACAGTGTAAGATGGTCCCCCTTTCTCTACAGCCTCTTCAACACTTGTTGTTTCCTGTCTTGTTAATTTTGGTTATTCTGACTGGTGTAAGGTGATATCTCAGTGTGGGTTTTATTTGAATTTCCCTGATAGCTAGCGATGATGAACATTTTTTCATATGTCTGTTAGCCATTTGTATGTCTTCTATGGAGAAGTGCCTCTTCATGTCTACTGTCCATTTTTTGATGTGATCATCTTATTTTTGGATATTGAGTTTGAGGAGTTCTTTATAGATCAGCCCTTTGTCTGTAGTGTCATTTGCAAATATCCTCTTCTATTCCATGGGTTGCCTCTTTGTTTTGTTGACTGTTTTATTTGCTGTGCAGAAGTTTTTTATTTTGATGAAGTCCCAAAAGTTTATTTTTGCTTTTGTTTCCTTTGCTTTGGAGACATGTCTTGAAAGAATTTGCTGTGGCTGATGTCAAAGAGGTTACTGCCTATGTTATCCTCCAGGATTTTGATGGTTCTTGCCTCATGTAGAAGTTTTTTCATCCATTTTGAGTTTATCTTTGTGTGTGGTGTAAGATAATGGTCTAGTTTCATTCTTCTATATGTAGCTGTCCAATTTTCCCAGCACCATTTATTGAAGAGGCTGTCTTTTTTCCACTGGATTTTTTTTCCTCTTTTGTCAAAGATGATTTGACCATAGATTTGTGTGTCCATATCTGAACTCTCTACTATGTTCCATTGGTCTATTTCTCTGTTTTTGTGCCAGTACCATGCTGTCTTGGTGATCACAGCTTTGTAATAAAGCCTGAAATCAGGTAACGTGATGCTCCCAGCTTTGTTTTTCTTCTTCAACAATTCCTTAGCAATTCGGGGCCTTTTTTTTGGCTCCATATAAATTTTAGGATTCTTTGTTTCAATGCTTTGAAAAATGTTGGTGGAATTTTATCAGAATGGCATTGAAAGTATAGATTGCTCCGGGCAGTATAGACATTTTGACAATGTTTATTCTTCTGATCCATGAGCATGGAATGCTCTTCCATCTTTTTGCATCTTCCTCAATTTCTTTCATGAGTGTTCTGTAGTTCCTCCAGTAAAGATTGTTAACTTCTTTGGTTAGGTTTTTTTCTAAGTATCTTATGGTTTTTGGTGCTATAGTAAATGAAATCAATTCTCTGATTTCCCTTTCTATATTTTCATTGTTAGTGTATAAGAATGCAACTGATTTCTGTGCATTGATTTTTTATCCTGCAACATTACTGAATTGTTGTATTAGTACTAGTAATTTGGGGGTAGAGTCTTTTGGATTTTCCACATAGAGTATCATGTCACCTGCAAAGAGAGAGAGTTTGACTTCTTCTTTGTCAATTTGAATACCTTTTTTTTCTTTCTGTTGTCTGATTGCTGTTGCTAGGATAAAGGTCACTCTTTTGATAAAAAGTAATTATGTTTGTTACATATGAAGGACGATTTGTGACATGGAAAGAACAGAAATTAGAGAACTTCAAATCCCTTATCTGTAATTTATTAAATATTGTGACCTTGGGAGAATTATAAAGCTTTCTGAATCCCAATTTCTACATTGTCAAAATAAGCATAATAATATATGCATCAGTAGCACTACTATGAAAATCAAATGAAACAATATACATGTGGATATTCTTTGTGAACTAAAATGTGCTATAGGAATTCTATTAGGACATTTTGTTATTATTTGGTATTTTAGATGAGATTAAGGAATATTCAGTAACAGTCACAATGTAAAGGAAACCATATAACTCCTTTCAGAAAGGTACTGCTACAGAGTTGATCACCAGCCAATATTACATTATGTCCTGACAAAGAAAAAGTTGGAATTGAATTAAGCTCATTGTTACCAGGTTTGCAAAAGGGAATGTTTGTGTGAGGTAGGCATCGCTTTTTAGAATTCTTAGTTAGGGGCATTTCTTGAAATGGCTATGCAGCAAACTGATTGAAAGTGGATTCATGGAAAGGTGACCCACTTTCCACTTAGGTGTCACCTTCTGAAATATGGCTATTTTGGTAAAAAAGCTCTGAAGGAAATTGGCTGTGACATCTAACTTACATGTGTGAAAATCCACAACAACCAAGTGAAAGGGCCAGTTGAAATGTATTTGCTGCTTTGAATTTCTTGGCTGTGCTGGATAGCTCCAGTCCAACTCTACTGGAAAATAAACATCATCCTCTCCCCGCCAAACCAGCTCCTCTTCCTGATTTTCACCAAGTCTGTTGACTGTTATTTCACAGTGTGTGTATTTACTCCTTTCCATAGTTATCACTTCATACCCTCAATTGTCTCTTTTTATGCTTTAGAGTCTACTAACTGATATCCTTGATTCCAGCTTCTGTCTACCTCAGTTCATCCTGTCACCTATCCAAATGAATCTGCCTAAACTACTGCTGTTAATCACTTCATCCCCGTGCTCAGAAGCTTTGGTAGTGTGATGTTGCCAACAACATAAACTGGCATTCAAGGTCTACTACAATCTGTCTGAGATCTTATCTGTCCCATCAATCCCCTATGGAATTTAGTAAAAAAAAAACTTTTTATGCATTTTAGAATACATCTTGCCTTTTCTTCTCTCTATGATTTTACTCAAACTTTTCACTGTTTAGAGAAGCATCTTTCTTATCTCCCCCTGACAGTAACCTTCCCATCCTTTAAGATGCAGCCCACATGGCATCTCCTCATCTATAAGCTTTGGAGTCATATATATGTCATACTTAAATCATGGCTGTAATATTCCATAGCTCTAATATGGATGAGTTATCTCATGTGTTCTGTGACCTTGGGCATAATCTCTCAGAGCCTCAGTTTCCTAACCTAGAAGATGGCAACAGCCTTGTAAAGTAGGTACTATTATACTTGTGAGGAGGAAATAAACTAATACATAATAGAATTACCATGTGCCTGGTATATAGTCATCACTCAGTAAAAGGTAGCTGTTTTTATTTAATTACCTCAACAGAGAAGATGTGATTCCTTTTTGAATTTTGAAACCATTTTGTACCACCCTCAGGGAACTTATTCCATACTAGTTTGTATTAATTTTTTCATGCCTTCCCCAAATTGCAAGCTATTTGAAATTGGGGAACTTATGTGGTATTGTTGCTGCATAGTAGGCACTCAATAAATATTTACTGAATGAATGAAAGATACTTCAACCCTTCTCCTTTTATTTTTTTGAAGGTAAAATATTTGTAATATGACACTGCAATGAAATTAGACATATATTCACAGCATCCCTATGAAATAATGAGAAAAGACTACTGCTTTTAGTATATGAGGAAAATGAAATCATAAAGACATTGAAATAGTACTGTATCACTCTCTTCTGAGTTAGCAGTGGTTGGGAATCTGGTCTCTGGGCCAGTTAACATTGCTGTGTTATACTGTTAACTATGCACTCACTTTCTTGTTAACATGCTTCAAATTTTATAGAAAACTATTCATTTATATCATGTTTGTTCATATAAGAGAAATAATTAACATAAAATAGAATATAATTGCATATTTAGTTGAGTATTTTTTGCTAAACTTAGGCCTCTACACTTTTTTCCCTTTTCAGCCTAGCCTGACTTAAACAACTCTCCATAGAATGGTGGAAATCATGGTCTGTTTCCTGAGCATTTTCTTTCTTTCTTCTTTTTTTTTTTTTGTTTTTACTATGTTCAGTTAGCCACTGTATAGTACATCATTAGCTTTTGATGTAGTATTCAGTGATTCATTAGTTATGTGTAACACCAGTGCTCATCACAACATGTGCCCTCCATAATACCCATCACCCAGTAACCCCCTCTTCTTCTCCCCCCCCGAAACTCTCAGTTTGTTTCCCAGGGTCCATAGTTTCTCATGGTTCATCTCCCTCTCTGATTTCTTGCCCTTCAGATTTCCTTTCCTTCCCCTGTAGCCCTCCATGCTATTGGTTATGTTCCACATATGAGTGAAATCATATGATAATTGTTTTTCTCCGCTTGACTTTACTTAGCATAATCCCCTCCAGTTCTATCCATGTCAATGCAAATCATGGTTATTCATCCTTGCTGATGGCTGAATAATTTTCCATTGTATATATGTGCCACATCTTCCTTACTCATTCATCTGTTGAAAGGCATCTCAGCTCCTTCCATAGTTTGACACTGCTGCTATGAACATAGGGGTGCAGGTATTCCTTCTTTTCACTACATCCATATCTTTGGGGTACATACCTAGTAGTGCAGTTGCTGGGTCATAGGGTAGTTCCATTTTTATCTTCTTGAGGAACCTTCATATTGTTTTCCAGAGTGGCTGTACCAGCTTGCATTCCCACCAACAGTGTAAAAGGGTTCCCCTTTCTCCATATCCTTGCCAACATTTGTCCTTTCTTGACTTACTAGTTTTAGCCATTCTGACTGGTATCAGATGGTAACTTATTGTGGTTTTGATTTGTGTTTCCCTGATGTCTAATGATGTTAAACATCTTTTCATGTGTCTGTTAGCCATTTGTATGTCTTCTTTGGAGAAGTACCTTTTTATGTCTTCTTCCCATTTTTTGACTGGGTTATTTGAAGTGTTGAATTTTAGTAGTTCTTTATAGATCTTGGATACCAGCCCTTTATCTGTAGTGTCATTTGCAAATGTCTTCTCCCATTCCGCGGGTTGACTCTCTTAGTTTTTTGACTGTTTCCTTTGCTGTGCAGAAACTTTTTATCTTCACAAAGTCCCAAAAGTTCATTTTTGCTTTGGTTTCCTTTGCCTTTGGAGATATGTCCTGAAAGAAGTTGCTGTGGCCTATGTCGAAGAGGTTACTACTTATGTTCTCCTCTAGGATTCTGATGGATTCCCATCTCACATTGATGTCTTTCATCCATTTTGAGTTATCATTGTGTATGGTGTAAAGAAATGGTCCAGTTTCATTCTTCTATATGTAGCTATCCAATTTTCCCAAGACCACTTATTGAAGAGACTGTCTTTTACCCACTGCATATTTTTTTCCCGATTTGTCAAAGATTAGTTGCCCATAGAGTTGAGGGTCTATTTCTGGAAACTATTCTGTTACGCTGATCCATGTGTCCATTTTTGTGTGAATACCATGCTGTCTTGTTGATCACAGCTTTGCAATATAGGTTGAAGTCAGGCAATGTGATGCCCCCAGCTTTGTTTTTCTTTTTCATCATTCCCTTGGTGATTCGGGTTCTTTTCTGATTTCATACAAATTTTAGGATTGTTTATTCCAACTCTTTGAAAAATGCCAATGATATTTTAATAGAGATGGCACTGAAAGTATAAATTGCTCTGGGCAGGATAGACATTTTAACGCTTATTTTTCCAATCCATGAGCATGGAATATTTTTTCATCTTTTTGTGCCTTCCTCAATTTATTTCATAAGTATACTGTAATTTCTAGAGTATAGATCATTTACCTCTTTGGTTAGGTCTATTCCTAGGTATCTTATGGTTTTTGTTGCTATTGTAAATATAATCAATTCTTTAATTTATCTTTCTATAGTTACACTGTTAGCATATAAAAAAGCAACTAATTTCTTGCATTAATTGTGTGTCCTGCCACATTGCTGAATTGCTGTGTGAGTCGTAGTAATTTGGGGGTTGAGTCTTTTTGGTTTTCTGCAGAAAGTATTATGTAATTTGCAAAGATGGAGAGTTTGACT
Source organism: Spilogale gracilis (assembly GCA_004023965.1). NCBI lineage: Eukaryota > Metazoa > Chordata > Mammalia > Carnivora > Mephitidae > Spilogale > Spilogale gracilis. The sequence continues at coordinate 42,322 of PITA01013494.1, read as the reverse complement.
TCTTTACCAGTTTGGATGCCTTTTATCTCTTTTTGTTGTATAATTGCTGAGGCTAGGACTTTTAACACAATGTTGAACAATAGTGGTGAGAGTGGGCATCCCTGTTGTGTTCCTGACCTTTACAGAAAAGCTCTCAGCTTTTCCCCATTGATAATGATATTTGCTGTGGGCTTTTTTTGAAGTGGCTGAAAAGGAGAGAGGATATTAAAAATAAGTGCCCTCTTCCTTATCCCTGCCCAAGCTGTGTATAATGGGGAAGAGGTAGAGATAAACCCCATGACATTATTAGAGAACATTCTGACTTTCCAGACTCAGAGGAAGTATTGATGATGGTGATTCTTGGAGGCTAGGAGAGGCAATTACATACAAAGGAGTAGAAAAGTGAAAAAGCAGGTGAATCCCTGTGAGCTCCACCAGAATGCCTTACATAGATTAGTTATCTTTCTAGTCCCTTTCTAATTCTCAGGGCCCACACTCCATTCAGAGCCCAAATGACAGGCATTCTGTTTGCCTTCATGTGATAAAATAACACCCATTTTATTAGATTGCTGTTATTTCTAATGCGGGAGAAGAAATGATGTTCAAATAAGCAGGCTTGGGAAACTCAGGGGACAGTTTGAGTTAAAGGAATACAAGTATTGCCTGACAATAAGAGAAAGGATGATTTAAATCTCCTGGCCTGCTTTCACCCATGTGCAGTTTGAGTCAGTTGTCAATGTTAATGATCATACCCTGAAAGTGGACCTATCTGTATTATTCTTTTGACCTAATGCTTTACACACAGTGGGGGCTTAATCCTGGTTTCTGACAGTCTGTTCAATTTCACCAGAAGGTAGTTCTATGATCTGAGCTTCCATTGTAACCAACTACAATTGATTTGATTCTCCCTCTGGAATAGTGGCTTCAGCCAATGTGTAAACTGACAGTGTTCCAGCCTCCTGAGATAAAAGTGATGACAACTATGTGGTGTTCCAGGAAAATTGAATAGTCTTTCCCAGGCCCACTAAGGTATGGTATTTTGCCATCAGCACTTCTTTTTTTTTTTTAAATATTTTATTTATTTGACAGAGAGAAACACAGCCAGAGAGTGAACAAAAGCAGGGGGAGTGAGAGAGGGAGAAGCAGGCTTCCCACCAAGCAGGAAGCCCAATGTGGGACTCGATCCCGGGTCTCCAGGATCATGACCTGAGCCGAAGGCAGTCGCTTAACCAACTGAGCCACCCAGGTGCCCCACCATCAGCACTTCTTTACATATGAATTAACCAGGAAGGATTGTACCTGAAAAGAAAATTATCTGGTAATACACAGTTATAAGCATTGTATCATATAACTATTTCAATTTCTCTTTTTTGTTGTTGTTAATAAGGAAATTCTGACAAATGAGAAGAAATGCAATTGGCCTGTCACAATTTTATGTAGAGTATCAAATTAGGTTTTGAGTATTTGCAGTGCAATAGCTCAAGACTGATAGATGGAAATCTGATAATCCACAAACGTGACCCAGCACAATATTGTCTTAATTTGCTTTGTGAGGATTAATTCAACTCTTTTCAGCTTTCATGACAGTGAATATACAGTGTGGTACAAATAATGCCATATAAACAAATACTCAGCTTCTTTAATCTTTGCAAATGTCTTGAGTTGACCTTTTCTTCGAGTGTCCTTTAGTGGGTTCTAAAACCATGTGTGAAAATCATGGAAGAAAGAAGACTCCAATCCAAAAGAACAGCAGCCCATTGGACATGTTCATTCCAGGAGTTACATTTTTCTATGGTATTTTAAATACAATGATGGCCTCTTGATATTTTTTCCTAGTTGGCCACAGTGACTAAAATACAAGAAGTGAAATTCTACTGTAATAAAATATATTATACCAAAGCTTTCCATGTTTAATATGACTCCAAAATTTATTCCAGTAAATGTAAGTAGGAATGGTTTCTTCAGAAGAAATTTGGATTGCTAGTTTGTGGTTTCAAATACCACCATAAAAATAATATTCTCTCATTAGGCTTCACAGCCTTTCTCAGAGCAGTAGTTTGGGGCAGGATTACATTGAAGAGCTAGGAAAAGCCAGCGCTGAAAACTTCTCCCCACACAAAAACATGCAGAATTTTACTCACATCTTCTGGGATTTATAGATCTTTTAAAGTTTAGCCATTAGAGAGCCATGTTAATCTTTCCCATAGATGAAAGCCAGAAGATAATAGTGGTAGCTTCATTACAGCCAGAGATTTTTATTTAAAAAAATTAAAAGATTTTATTTATCTAAGAGAGGAGAGAGAAAAAGAGAGTGAGCATGCACAAGAGAGAGTATTATCAGGGGAAGGGGCACTGGGGGAGGAAGAAGCAGACCCTCCTAGCGGGCACAGAGTCCAATTTGGGGCTCTAGCCCAGGACCCTAGGATCATGACCCCATCCAAAGGCAGATGGTTAACTGGACTGAGCCATCTAGGCACCCCATCCAGAGATATTTAAACATTTAAAAGTTTTTCCAAAATAGAAGTGATAAAACTCTGAGATAATGCAATGAGAGGAATAGGCACCATGTCTTACAAATCTCTTCTTTCTCCCACCCCTGCCCAATGTTTCTTGGATTAGTAGCCAATGTACTATTTTAGTGTTTTAGTACTCTCCTGTTTTATGAGCATCCTGTTAATTAGCCATGTGGTTTTTATAAAATTGTTCCCATAGCATTGGTGGTAGCTATCTGTGGCTGCCAGAAAACCCAGACATTTATAAAATATTCTTACCCAAAGAAAGGGCAACATAGTACTGGATAGTGTGTGGTCATGGGGAAACTGAGATTGACAATACGAATTAATAGAAAGGGGTTAAAGATTCCAATCCTAATTTAGTACAATGGGACTGAATAATTATAAGATGACTTATAAGAATGTTTTGAAGTGGTATCAAAATTTAAAGCTTTGTCCTGGTAGATCAGAGATTTAGTTCCTATGAAAATACTGAAATTATTTTAGGTATAATTTTGTAAAGACCTGGACCCATTTCCCCCTCTTCGTTTGGCTTTGATGAAACCCTTTTGGCCATACTGCCTAGTTGTGAAGGGTGATTGTCGAATCCGGTGTAAATGAAGAGAAGAAAAATGTTTGAAAATAAAAGAAGGAAGGTTATTTTAGAATCTAAAGTTTACATATTTAAGATGGCCCATGAGAATGCTTAAAGGTGGGAAAGGAAGGACCATGACCAAAACTAGTCAAAAGAAGGCAGGCTTGAAACAAAGGCAGGACTTGAACATGGCAAAGAGGGTTTTGGCAGTGTCAGAGTCATCTGATCATGGATGCTGCTCTGAATGCTGCTCAGCAACATTTTATATGTCTCCAGATAACCTTCTCTCAACTCCTATAGCAAATGGATTTCTACCTTCTTTGAATCAAAGCAAGTTCTCCTACTGGGAGGCAGTAGAGTATTAAATTGAAAAGCCTGGGCCTTGGGATCAGGCTGTGTTCAACTCCCAGTTAACTGTTACTATGTGAACTTGGAACACTTTTTTCAATTACTTTATGCTTTAGTTTCTTCTGTAAAATGAGGATACTAGTTATATTCATGTGCTAGAGTTATTGAGAAGATTAAATGAGTTAATGTCTCATTAAGACATTTAACTCAACGTATATTAAGCTCATGTTAGCTATTGTTACTATAACTCCATTAGCCCTTTGATTTTAGTCAGAATAATGGTTGCTAACGTTCACCTAAGAGATTGTTAATTCATTGAAGGAAGAGGCAGTAACTTAATGTTTATGGTTATTGCAACAGGTAGCATAGTGTCTGGAAGGGAGAGGCACACACATACAAAAAACTGAGAAATGAATTCTGAAACATTTTCAGCAAACAGTGGTTTTAGGTTTAAATGTCATTTATCTAGCACATTTCATTAAACTCAACTCCTATCCCTAGTGTATCAACAAACCTTTTTAAGATGATTGAAAATCTCATGTTAAATATCAATTCCATGTACATCAAATATGTCTGTGTGTAGAAGCTGTGTATTTTCAATTGGTTATGCTCAGACTTGGGAGCTAGGAATGATATCCCCTGGTCCTTACCAGTTCTTTTTACATTTCATGGTTCAAATTGTGAAGCTGAGGGTACACCTTCTACATTTTTCCTGGTCACTTCAAATTCCATCAATACCTTTCTGTCTGGCAGAGGTCTGTGGTGGTGTGGGCCAGGAAAAAAATTATTAATCTTCTTTTCCTGTCCAGGCAATTATTGACCTTCTTTCAATCCTTCTCTTTGATGGTATTTAACCTTGTCCTCCACATGGTTCACTGTCTGATTTCTGATTTTTTAATAGGCACTTAGTACTTCTGCTTCTCAACAACACTTTTGGCACTTCAGAGATTGCCAAGTTAGTTCAGCTTTTTCATAATTTGGACTTTTAACAGCCTTTTTTTAGACTCTGGAATTTGCTAGAATTGTGGGTCTGTACACAATTTGAGTAAATTTAATTCAACAAAGCAACCCTAAATGCTTGAATTTCATCAAGTAAGTTTTTTACTTTCCCCCTTTTCTTTAAAGTCCACCTTCTGAGCAGTAGTCAATTAGACTGAGTTTTGAACCAGGTTGTTTTCTGGGGGTATGTGAGACCAGGTCAGGTGGTGTGTTATGCTAAAGAACAGAGAGAGCCATTTGGATGCTTACAGAGGTGGAAGATATTTTTAGATAATTTTAGGATCTTATCCAAACTTCTATTGCTGAGACTATTTTTTTCTCTTGGTGCAAAATGGTGATTTATTAAAGCACGGGGACAAGCCCCATGGGCAGAAAGAGCTACACCGGGGTTGTGAAGGGTGGCTGATTATATACTATGGGGTTGGAGGAGGTAAAGAAAGAGGGAGGTTTTAAAATAACTTCTATATGCTAAATAGCACCTAGGAGATACCCAAGACCCTACCATTGTCAAGGTTGTTCTTCCCCTCCAGCAAGGCATAACATTAAGGTAGTTGGGAGATTCCTGGAAGAGTGTCACATGTGTCCCACCCAGGAGTGAAGGTGGGAGGAGGTCACAGGGTGTCAGCTTCTGCTTTGTCTTCAGTCAGCCTTCTGTTATTTCACTGCCAAACAATTCTGACCCTTAAATCTTTAAGGTTGTTGAAGGTAGAAGGTTTCATCTTCTATTATGTCTTCCTGCTGAATAGGGACATAAAGATGTCCCTACCTACGGGTCAAAAATGGTCAATTGGGGAATGTGTAGGGGAGTTACAAAACAGAGAGGCAGCTGAATCCAACACTGTCAACATATGAACCTCCTTGAGCAGAAAGGGTCATCTGTTAGCTGGAAGTTATGGCAGTGAAGGAGTCTTGTCACTGGCGAGGCTGCTGCGAACTCTGTAAGTAAGGTATCAGGCCAACATTTCCAAGGGGCTTTTTGGCTCCAGGTTTCATAAAGTCAACTTTAGTTCCTTAAAGCTGTTTGGTCATATCTGAGTTTATGCATGAGACTATTTTTTTAAAAAATACTTGTATCCCTTTTATAAATCCATAATTGTCCATGAGTAAATGAAAATATACTTGGCTCCTCAAAGATATATTTGATATGATATTAGTGATGTCCTAGGCTGGGCTAATGATTTTCATATTAAAACTTATAATCAAGAGTCCATTGGCCTATTTAGATTCATTGCTTACAAATATAGTAATAATGGCCACTTATATATTGAGTATCTCTGATGTACTGGACTATGCTAGATGCTTTATGTGCATTGTCTTATTTAATCCTCACAACTATCCTAGAAATTAGTTATAACTATAATCCCCATTTTACAGATAAGGAAACTGAGTAGTTAAATAACTTCTCTGAGGCTGTGCAGCTAAAAGTCATCACACTTAGTATGAAATATGGATACACAAATTTGCATTTAGTTAATTGGTCTTCCACATTGTAAATATTATACATTACTTGTGCTTTGGATGAATATCACTTTCTCTCCACTTCTATTGTTTTGCTTTTCATAAAATAAACATACCCACACAAGTAAATAGGCAGCTCTTCCTCATGGTAATTTACTCCAATGTCTCCCTCATTTTAATTCTTGGGTTTTGTCTTTTTTACTTCCACTGGCTTTGCCATTGGACTGATTCACAGACTTTGAATCCTTTGCATAGCATGGACTATGGGGTCTAATTTTTAAAAAAAGATTTTATTTATTTATTTGACAGAGAGAAACACAGAGAGAGAGGGAACACAAGCAGGGGGAGTGAGAGAGAGAGAAGCAGGCTTCCCGCCGAACAGGGAGCCCGATGTGGGGCTTGATCCCCAGTCTCCAGGATCATGACCTGAGCCTAAGGCAGTCGCTTAACCAACTGAGCCACCCAGGCACCCCTAGGGGTCTAATTTTTGAAGGCATCTCTGCCTCTAGCCATAACCTGCTCCTACTTTACAAAGTATGTCCTGCTATCCTTTATGTATTCTTTTTTTTTAAAGATTTTATTTATTTGACAGAGAGAAACACAGACAAAGAGGGAACACAAGCAGAGGGACTGAGAAAGGGAGAAGCAGGCTTCCTGCAGAACAGGGAGCCCGATGTGGGACTCAATCCTGGGTCTCCGGGATCATGACCTGATCCGAAGGCAGTAGCTTAACCAACTGAGCCACCCAGGTGCCCCAATCCTTTATGTATTCTTATGGCATTTTACCCATTGGTCAGCACCTACTTTGACTTTTATCTTCTGAAATAATGAGTTGATTGAGTCTTAAGTTATTATGTACCAGAGAAAGGATACTGAGAAGGTTAGCCTCTTTGCTTTTGCCCACACAGAGGAAAGAAAGGACTCCCTAGCTGGAGCACAAGTAGAACAAGTACCAGAGAAAGGGATACGGTCTTCTGAGAACCTTTCTCTTTTGGTCAATTATCTTTACTCCAGGGCATATCCTCTTCCCTTGTCTTGAAACAGTCCTGTGAGCTGAGGCCAACCATATACGTGCAGTATATACATAAAATGCTGTAATTGTATGGTTAACTATGTATATATTTTGCACCAAATGTGACATTTAGGTTTAACACATTAGATTCCATAGTGTTTCATAAAGAGAACGGTGACTTTCACCGTTTGGGTTACTCTGCCACCCAAAGTAAAATGATAACACTAATCTTGTAAGCATAACCTTAGCAGAAAGCTGGGATAAATATAATATGATACAAGACAGAAATATTTCGGTGGGCATAAGGAAAAAGTCTAGAATGTAGACATTAGAGTACTGAACAAATCTAAATGGGGTACCATAGTATGAGGCTTTAAGTACCTGAAACATGAAGCCACTGAGTGGAGTTAGAGTAGAGGATTAGCAAAGCCTTATTCTTTACCTACATATGATTTAGCTTTGGTCTATGAGTTTCAAGACAATGTTTTAGGGGTGAGGTAAGCAGGCAGCAAACACCTCCAGATATAGTATGAACAGAGCTAAATGTCAGCCATGGGGAATGGTCTAATGTCTGCCTGCTTGATTCTTGGCTCTGTGTTTTATTCAAAACAGGTCACCTATTCCATTATTCCTCTCCCTCTTAAAAATGGGACTTAGCACAGTATGTTTTATTAAATGGGTACATTAACCCAGCCTGTGCTATCATGACCACCATTTCCCCTTCGAAGAAAGTAGTGACTTTATTAATGCAGATCCTTTATGAAAACTTAATGAGGCTATCTATCAAGAGTAACATAATAAATTAGCTTACTCACTGAATTAATATGGGCCCTCCATGTGTTACTTATTAATATGCTTTTGTTATGGGCTTTACTTCCTTTAAAAGCATATATACTAGAAAATGGAGAGAATGGCTCCCAAGAATGGAGTGTCTACACTAAAGCACAGTAAATACCTTTGGGATTTTTTAAGGCTAGTTTAAACCTGATAATTGTGAGTACTGGTGCAGAGCTGAAGAAGGGCAGAAAAATGCCGGTAAAAGGGAAGAGAAAGGCATAGAGACAGGCCATAGGCATAGATTCCCATGTAGAACCACAGGCAAATCCAGCCTCAGATTCATGCTCTGTAACCTAATCATGATCAAGTGTAAATTCTCTTTACTAGGGATGGGGTTAACCTCCTGATAGATAGTAAAATGGTGAAAGTTATGTCCTGAGACCATTCACAAAATTGATCTCCCTGTGAGAGATCAAACTCAACCATCTAACTCAACCATCTTTTAAATTTTATCTGAGTAGCCACCTGTGGCTGCCCATGATGGATGCCTCTCTAACTCTGCCTTCCTACACAGCTTCTCATGTTTAGTTTCTGTCACTTCTTTCTTATGTACTAGAACTTCACGTCTCTGGAGGTTCTCTGCTTTCAGGGCCTAGGCTTTGGGGATGCTCATGTCTTTTTAGTCTTTGGGAAGTATTAATGTATAAGTCTTCCCCTTTTAATATGTTTATTTCAAATTTTTTTTCAAAATCCAATGGTTTACTCAAAGATTTGATCTTGTTATATTTCATGCAATATTCTAAAACCAAAGAATTTTAACTTAAATGAGTAGACCTGTCTATAAGCATGTTGAGGTTCTATTTGCATGGTCAGTTGGGGGAAGGAAAGGAAACTAGCAATATATCAAGACTCATCCAGGGAGTAGCCTCAGTATCTAAATGGAGGATGAGCGAAAGCTGATGGGTGAAGAAGAACAGCAGGAATATCAAGGATGGGGTCATATTTCAGACATCAGTCTACGTTAGAATACTACACAAGCCACTCATTAAAGCCATGGAAGATGAGGGTCTATCCTTCATGGGAGGGTGTTGGGAAGAGATAGAAGTCATTCAGGGCCCCAGCCAAATGGTCAGAGGTTCAGACAGGAGTCCTAAAGGATAAATGCCACTTAAAGATAAAGCAAGGCACAGGATTAGTTTTATAAGTTGTGCCCAAAATGTCAGGATATGGCTACAGCTCACTCTAAACACTCCAGATTCCAGGCTTCTGATTGCTAGATTAATTTCAGATCCTACTTCCTGATAAGGTAGTCACTCCTAAAGTGATACTACTTTAGCCTGATTGCCTTCAGGAAGTAGACAGGCTGAATTACAGTTATATGGAAAAAGCAAGGGCTGCAACATGGATATTTTTTCAAAGCCCCCAACACCACAACTACATCTATGTCAGTCAACTGTTTATTCTACAAATATTTATCAAGTACCTGCCATGTACAAAAGACTGTGCAAGGCATCAAAATCCTGACTTCTCAGCTTATAACAAGGATAAGCCTAATCTCAACAGGTGAGTTTCACTGATTTCCTGCAGGGGTACCTCTGTTCCTTTTTCTATCTATACCATGAGGCTGATTCAGTAGGAAAAGTATTTGCAGACAGCAGGGTGTCTGGGTTCCAGTTCTAGATCTACCACTTACTAGCTATGGCTATCATCCTGAGTGAATCATATCTCTCCTTGTTCTTTTTTTTTTCTTTTGCCTTGAAATCATTAAGGCTTTTTTTTCTATCTTGATTGATCTTTGGTCACAAGACTTGTTGGCCATAATTCATACCTTTATTCATTCACTTACCAAAAGCAAATTTGAAAGGGGAAAACATTGAATATAAAGTGAAGATCATGAGCAAAAATGGTTCCTCTTATGGCTTTCTTTTCCTGAATATCCTTTGAAGGTTTAAATCTCAAGAATGTGAAACTCAGGAATGAAAAACAGAAATACCTGAATTAAAACCACAGAAATCAAGGACTTAGTGAAACAAAGAGAAGAAACTCTTGTGATAATTCACTGTTCTTCCACCTAAATAATAGTTGCTACATCTAACGAGTTATGTCTTAATGAATGCAGTGGGTGCTCACCAAACACAAGGCTCATTAAATGTCCTGTGGAAAACTGAATGCATAGTAGGCAGCTACTTAGACAATAAAGACTAATATTCACAGCCAACACAAAGTGGTCTTTATAGCCAAAAAGTTCCAATGTGGAGTGAGGTAAAAGGTAAACTGAAGAGATACTGTGCTGGTCAAGGAGAGTTACAGCTGGCTGAAAAGAGGGTAGAAAGAATGGAAACAGGTATGCATAGCTTCTGAGAAAACTGTGATTTCAGGCTCTTTTTCTTTTTTAAAACCTCCCTTGGTCTTCTGTGTGCTGGTGATATGTAGGTGTAGGAGAGGGGAGATATTTGCTTATTTAAATGTTTAAAAAGTCTAGTGTCTGAGAAGCAGGTAGAATTTATCTTTGCTCCCTTCTAACAGCTCTCTCTCCAGTTCAGTCGTTCTCAGACAGAGGCAGCTTTGCTCCTCAGGGGGCATTTGCTTATGTCTGGAGACATTTGTGGTTGTCACAACCAGACATTTGGGATGCGGGGTTTTGTTACTGATATCTACTGGTAGAGACAAAGAATTCTATTAAACATTCTGTAATGCACAGGGCAGATACCCCATAATAATTATTCAGCCCCAAACTTCAGTAGTGCTGTGGCTGAGAAACCCTGCTTAGGTTATGCATTCATGAAGTCATTCAAAGCCCTCCCATGTTCCAGACACCATGCTAGGTCCTGGGGATCTAGTGATAAATAAGACAAACCTCGGTGCCTGCTCTCATGAAATTTACAATGGAGGAGACAGAAAATAAACAAGCAGCAATAGGTTCCTTTTATTTAATGCCACAATTCCCCTTGCCTATTCATACAACAGACATTCATTAAATACCCATTTGAAGTCAGAGATCTTATTGAGGAGGTGATGATGCTTAAGCCAGATATTATCCCTGTTCTAATAAACCTTAGTCTAGTGAGGAAAAAACTGACATGGAACTAAACAATTGCAGCATTAGATAATAGCTTTAATAGAGATGTGGCCAAAGTGTTATAGGAACATGGATTTTAAGTGTGTAGGCTCTCCTGGAAGTGATATCAGTAAAAGCTCTTTGACAAACATGTTCTTACCACTGGGTCTTGAAAAAAATATTTTGAGTTCACTGGACAGGGATGAGAAAGGCATTTCTGATAAAGATACCAACATGAAGAAAGTCATGGAAGGTGAACACTCATGTCCATGGGTGAAATATTGTGTCTAGGCTATAGGGTACCTCAATGACAGTGGCTTAGAGGAAGCTGGAGAGGCAAACAGGAGCCATAACAATGAGGGCCTTGTAGGATATGTTAAGGTCCGTGAATTTTATTTCAGAGGCAGTGAAGAACTGTTGAAATTTTATAAGTAGGATAAGGATATGGTCATGTTGCTGCTCTAGGTGAGCAGGACTTAGTAAGTCCATCGTATAGCTACTACTACCACAATTAAATTTCTCTTACTGTTGTTTCTCCCACACTTTCCCCACTTTCCACTAAAGCTGTTTTCTGTCACTGATGTCTCATTGTTTACTATAACAGCTTTCAACACCACCAAGCAACTGGGTGCCTAACATGAGCCTGGAGCCCTTAGAGTGATAAGTTTGCATTCCCCATTGATTTGGTTCTACTGATGCCATAGACTATTGTGCTTGGAAAGGACCTTAGAAGAAGAGTAAGATGAAGGGCCTAGTGTTTAGTGACTGCATCTTATGCACATGTAACTGTGGTGATTTATTTCCCATGCTTAATGCTCAGCAGAAACTCAATAAATGTTGTCATCATCATCATCATCATCACCATCACCATCACATTGTCTCATATATTTCTCACAATTCTTTGAACTAGATGCTACTGTTATTTCCATTTTCTATATGGGAAAACTGAGAACTAGAGCTCAAAGTACTTCTGAAAAAAAGGGCTTTCTATTAGCTGAGTAGGCAAGTGTTTACTGTGGTAACAAAGAAATATAAAAACATGTGAAGAGTAGCATGTCTTTGCCAGTACATATTCACTGATGTTTTTGGATCCAAGCACTGTTGTCTTTCTTTTGAGAGGGACCTTGCTAACTTAAGATTTTGATTTTATTTGGTTCAGAAAGGACCTTAGAGGGAAATGACTGAGATATCAATTTTGGTGCCAACCAGTGCCAACACTGGTTAAACTCTAACCAGTGTTTTTCAAACTTTTGACTGTGGCCCACAGTGAGACATATATTTTCTATTGTGACCTAATGTACATATATCTAATTGAAACAAAAGCTTAACTTTATGTGACACATTCTTAGAATTTCCATATAATATATTCGATTATTTTCCATTCCATTCCATTAAAAAAGTGCCAGTTCTGACACATAATTTTAAAAAACCACAGCTTAAACTATCTTGTACCTGTTCTACATAAGGCTTGGAATCCAAAGAGGCCTTATCTGGATAGGCAGTTATTAGTTCTGGGTACAGGGACCATGTCGCCTACAAAACCTAGCTGGAGTCCTGACTTCCTTTTCAGGCAGTGTCTGGTCCACAAGAACATCTCACCAACTCAGGCAAGAAGCTCAAGGGAAGGGTACCATATCCTGTAAACACAGGAAACACATGCAAACTTGCATTAATCATATGAAAATGCATATGAATCCTCATGCAATAAATATACTCAACTAAGATACCATCTCAGGGGTTTACCTATCAAATACAGATATAAGGAATGAGATCAAATCAAAAAGTTATTGCACTAAAATGTAAGCACAATTGTACATTAGTCACTGCCTATTCTCTCTTTTGGCATAAATCGGAATTAGTACTTAAAACCAAGGAAGAACTGTTTTAGCCACTTCTTCCAGTCTCTTGGTCCCTAGGCCTCTGTTACCTCTATATGCTGCCCAAAATCTTACAGCCATTTTGTTTTTTGAACATCCCATTACTAGGAGTAGAATATATACTAGGCTCATTTCAGTCCGCCAAAACTCGCATATTTCAAGGTCTTGCTTCAGATCATATGTTACATTGTAAACAGTATGAATCTTGTATGTGCAGAGGAAGGCTTTATTAGAACTCAAGATCTTTCCATTTTTGTAGTACTCTGAATGCTGTGAAGAGTATGATAATTTCTTTTTGTATTCCTGGAGTTACTTTTAGTAACAAAACCCTTGGCTATGAAGCTCCATAATTTGAAGGTTGATGATTAAAAGGTAAAACACCAAAGCCTTTATAAGTCATATGAAACAGTTTGCTTTTTATTTTTATTTTTTACTTGTTATTGTTTTTGAAGATTTTATTTATTAACTTGACAGAGAGAGAGACAATGAGAGAGGGAACACAAGCCAGGAGAGAGGGAGAAGGAGAAGTAGGCTTCCTGCTGAGCAAGGAGCCTGATGTAGGGCTCATTCCCAGGACCCTGAGATCATGACCTGAGCCAAAGGCAGATGCTTAACTGACTGAGCCAGCCAGATACCCCAACAGTTTGCTTTTTAATTTTATGACACAAATATATTGGTGTACACCTTCCCTTTTTGCATCCCCCTTCCTACTTCAGTCTTTCCCTTTAGCTGAGAGACATTTCCCAACATACCTAAGTGGGAATGTGTCCTCTTTCTGAACTATTTTTTCCCCACTCAGAGACAGACTTATCTGCCTATGTGCTCCCATTTCATAACCTCCCTTTGCCGAATAGGCTGCCCTGAATAGCCCAACCTCTCTCATGATCCAAACAAGAAAGGAACTGATGCCATTCTTTAGAATCTGGGATTGAAGAAATTTATCTACTGCAAAGTGTCTCCTAGCCTATAAGCATTTGTAGTTTAGGCTTTTCATTCTGCAATGAGTTTGATGTTTATGAAGTGATTTCAGGCTTCAGCAAGAAATATGGAAATTTTTGGGTGGCTCAAGAGGACCCCTAAGATCTTAATAAACCTGTAATCCTGTGAAATTGAAGGCAAATCTTAGACCTTTTGAGGTTGGAGGAGAGAGAGGAAGAATGGCTTGTGATTGATCCTGAACTGTTTACCACCTCTCCCCCTCCACTCCATCCCATCCCCTGGTACTAGAGCCCAGTCAACTTTCATTAACCTTATATTCAAGAGGCAGAGTTTTTGTCTAACAGCCTAAAATGTTCTGTTTTTAATATTCTCTTTTCATCATTTTCTCTGTGCCAGTTACTCTGTTAGTGATTTACATGCATTATATCACTTAATCCTCACAGCAACCCTATGAGGACAGGATCAATTATTATCATCCTGTTTTGAATTTGAGATAACTCAGAAGATTAAGGATCATGCCCAAGGTTATACAGAAAATTTGATTCCTAAATCTAATATGACTGGACATATGTAGGAGCAGATATAAGGAATGATTGGACTTAGTCATTAAATTAGTGATTTAAAACAGATGTCTCTCTGGCCCAGGTCTAATACTTTTATGTGAAGTCCCTTCAAGAACACATAGGTTGGGGGCCCCTGGGTGGCTCAGTCATTAAGCATCTGCCTTCAGCTCAGGTCATGATCCCGGGGTCCCAGGATCGAGCCCCACATCGGGGTCCCTGCTCAGCGGGAAGCCTGCTTCTCCCTTTCTCACTCCCCCTGCTTATGCTCCCTCTCTAGCCGTGTTTCTCTATGTTAAATAAATAAAATCTTAAAAAAAAAGAACACATAGGTTGTGCTGGGATTGATGGCATATTAAGTGGTTTTGCTTATAGGTTATATCTGAGTAGATATTAATGGTCTTCACCTTTTGATTTACAAAAATCACACTAGAAAACTTAAATAATGTTAATGGGATGTGTTGTTGCTTTGAGTGAGGCTAGGACTTTGAGCAGTGTTTCGCCAAATAGCCAGGAATAGGCTGCCCTGAGCTATCTGCATAGTCCTACCTGCTCCCTCTGGTGGGAGTATTCCAAGCCCTTCTCACCTGATGTCTTCAACCTAATGATTCTGCCAAGGTGTTTCCGAATCAATCCTGACAAATAGTACAAAATATTTCCTCTGTATGTGTTATGCCCCATTCAAATGTCATTGACCTAGGCTGCTTCTTCCCCTCACCAGGTGTGCCCACAGCAGATCTCATGATTTCTGACCAGTTCCCTAGTTACCCTGTTAGGTAGGACCTGCATTCTCTAAATTCCACCTCACTTTGTGACCCTTAGTGCTTACCTAGTCCAGGTGTTACCCCTTTCCCTTTGGGAGACAAAACATGTCACTGAACTGCTAGTTTCTTAGAATCTTTTTCAAACTGCCTGGAACTATGATTCCTATTGCTGTGTGCTTGACTTTAGGTGTTACTATTATATAGGGTGTTCTGATGTTGTGCACAATTCTGTAGATCTCACCTTCTATCCTTTCCAAGGTAAGAACTCCACCCCACATCAAACTGAAGTTTGAAAATTTATTGAACTAGTAAGCACCCTCCTGCTCTACAACCACAGTTTATGGACTAACACACATAGACATGTCATTTCCTTTTCCTCCAAATTTACCCTATTCCAGTGTTCTCTGCTTTCTCACGGATCCTGGCATATCTGGTGTCCAAATTTTCCAAAATAGGCATTGTTGGTTGAATTCAAACATTCACTTATTTAGCACGGTGCTATATATAACTTACCTAAAGGACAAGAAGCTTCTCCTACATCAAAAACAACGTAAGGCTGTGAAACAAAACAATTTATCTCCTAAAGCTCAGCTGCCTAGTTTCTGTTGTATATGCAGGAGAGGATAGAGAAATAATCCAGGTTCCTTTGCTTCCTCTGGCTTCTAAGTAGCACATTAGAATGGCTAGTTATTCTTTCCAGTTTATGCCATCAACATTGTAAATTCAGTAGCTTAAGTCTCACAGTGATTTTGGTATAAGCCTTTAATCTTAGTAATGATTCCTTGATCAGCTGTGTCCCTTCCAATTCAGAGGTCATTAGAGGTCCCTGTTGAGAACTCCCCAGCTGCATGGGTATGTAGGATCACCACTTCTTTTAGAGGTTGGTGTTCCAGACCATTTCCTGAAAATGCACGAGAGCCAGAAGAAAACCAAACCGAAGGCACAGTGTGTCTGTGGTGCTTGAGATGATACTGGCATCTAGTTTTTAACTACCCTAGGGTTAAAAACAGGTATGCCAGAGCCTCTTTGTAGCTTTCAAATAGGCCAACTAGAAACAAAAGCCATTTTCCAAGTAGGATATGATTTTTGTTGACAAAGATAGGACATTGAAACAGAGAAGTCAAAATGACCCACTGAAAAGTGAAAATTCAGTCAAACTGTTAATTTGGCATTACTGAGGCCAGGACAAAGTGAACTAGCTTAAGTATCAGGCTAAAAGGGTTTGCATGTGTAGACATGAGTAAAAGAACTTCATAGTGATTAATTTCATGTCATAGCCAATCAGTGCAGAAAAATACCCATTTGGGAAGAACTTGTGAAAAACTGGCATCAAATGACACCTAAGTGGATTTTAAGGATTAATGTGTTTCTCTTAGGAACTTAAAAGTATGTAGCTATGAACTTCTAGAAGTGAAAAAGACATTAGAGCTTACTTTAATTAATCTCTTAAATTTAGAGATGACAGAACTGAGAAAACCAGAGAAGGAAAACTACTTGCCAAAATTCACATAGCATGTCAGTAGCAGAATGAAGATGGAACTCCAGGCAGTGATTAAAGTATTGGGGTATCCCTTCATCATAGGAAGATTATAGATACATAGGTGGCAAATTTCACACTGCTACTCCAAATTGGGGAGGCAGTAGTGTAGTTGAAAGAGCAAAGTTTTAAAGTCATGCAGGCATGGTTTAGAAGCTCTGCTCTACTGCTAAGTAGCTATGTGAACTTGGTTAAATTGCCTAATCTCTCTGAGACTCAGTTTCTGCACTTGTGAAACAGAGATAAGTATAACTATCTCAAAAAATACTTCTGAGATTAAATGTGGTAACACATGTAAATTTCCCTGTGTGATGCATAGGCAGTGACACCAAATGACAGCTGCAGCTGTTGATGTTATTTCTAAAGGTATTTTGGGAAATAGGTTTCCTTGTGTTAGGATTCTTTTATTATGTCATTAAATAATGGACCAGAGGGTCAGAAATTGGAAAAAATCTTCAAACCTCTATTAGTTGATGCTAGAATCCAAGTAATGATAAATCTGCTCTGTGATTATATTGTTTTTTAGGAAAGAAATATAATTTGCTTTATAAAAATTCAAGTTAGGGAACTCTTCTGGAACCTACTTTCATAAAGCAAGGGACATCTGCATAGCAGTAAAAATAACCGAAGCACTTCTGTTGAAAAAGTGTCTTCTAGAAATGTGGAAAGAATGTACACATTCTTAGCCTCCAACTGGGTAGAAAATTTCAGGATGTTTCCTGAACAAAGGCTAGTAAGCATGAAGTGTGTCATGTTTGATCATTAGGTGGTTCGGCTGGAATAAAAAACATACACCAAGACAGCAAGAGCCATCAGATACTCTGTGCAGTGCTTGAAGGATAGGAGCTCTTTTATTTGCTTTTTCATATTCTCACTCAAACTTCCTTCAGTTATTCACAGAATGACCTCAGGGATGCCCAGCTAGATTTTATCTTCTCTCTTTCCATTAGCTCCCCCTTATTGCCATCAGACTTTCTTTGCCTTAATGATTAATAGTGAGATCTCTTTCTATGAAAAATAACAAAGCCCTCAGCATTGCCATTCTTTTAGTGGCTGTGGCTGACTCAGCTCCAGGCCAGGAAGTCAGAGTTGTGGCTATTGATTTGATTAGAGCTCTGGGAAGAAAAGAGGGAGGAAAGCTTCTTATACCTCTGTTAGATTAGGAACAAGTTGCCATGACTAATCTGGAAACTGAGTACAAAACTGAGTAATTGATAGAGAAGGCAGGAATTGAAATACTTTTGGGGGGAAAGGGCAGATTCATGTGTTGTACTGAATAAATCCTTTGATGGTAACTAAGCAGTTCATTAGGGTTTGACTTATGAAGTATGCCATGAGTATTTTTCTTTTTTTTTTAAAGATTTTATTTATTTGACAGAGAGAAACACAGCCAGAGAGGGAACACAAGCAGAGGGAGTGACAGAGGGAGAAGCAGGCTTCCCGTGGAGCAGGGAGCCCGATGTGGGGCTTGATCCCGGGTCTCTGAGATCATGACCTGAGCCAAAGGGAGTTGCTTAACCAACTGAGCCACCCAGGCGCCACATGAGTATTTTTCTTTGGAAATAAAAGTTAGACACTTTTGAATCTCCTCTTCAGGCCACTAGTCCAGGCAGAAAATAACATGGATAGAGAGCCCACTGTTTGCTCTTTGGAGCCCAAATTTCTAGAAAACAATCTCTGAAGGTTTCATGGAATTGGTTTTTTTGGGGGGCTAAGCTTTCAGAGAAAGAAAAGACCCAGGTCTTTAGCTAACCATCTGTACATGAGGTGGATGAAATGATCCTGAGGTTTTGACAAGTTCTAACATGTATACATCCCAACATAATAGCCACCTTTGACTGAGTGATTTTTATGTGCTAAGCAGCATGCTCAGCACTTTGTATACCTAATCCCATTTAATCTAAAAAAAGAGAGAAGTAGCCAATATTACCATTCCTGTTTTTAAAATGAGAAAACTGCAACTCAGAGAAGTAATCTAAGATTATAGAACTAGTAGATGGTAAAGTTATGTTCCTGGCTTCATAGTGTTCTCAGTCTAATGCATTTAACTGGCAAAACTATTAGATCCTTTCTTCAGTTATGGCTCAGGGGTCTTCACTGGATACCAAATGACTTTACAGACATGAACCATCCTAAGCCTTGCCCTCATCTCGTTTCCCTTATTTCCAGGGGAGTGGACATCCAGTAACTCAACAGCTATTACATGAGATTCTAGGTTACTTTGTCAAAAACTCTTAGCTCACAGAGAAGTATAAATATTCCAATTAGATGATGAGAGTGTCAGGTTTGGATAAGGATCTAAGTATTTGGGAAAAAAGTTAACTTAGAAGACATTGGGGATGTGTGTTAGTAAACTTATGGTCACTGCTATAACAAAAAATTTCCTGTATCTTATTGGCATAACACATTCAGAATATATGTCTTTTTCTTGTCACTGTCCAGTGCAGGACTAAAGGAGAGCTCTGCTCTACTCAACCATCAGGATCTTGGTCTATTTTCATCTAATGGCTCTGCCATCTTCTAGAGTCTCAGTGTCTTTTACTGGATTCTTCTGACATCAAAAAGGAGGGAACACAAAGGCATGTCTACTTTTAAGCTCTTTGGCCCAGAGGTGACCATAATCACTTCTGCTTATTGCTAAGAATTAGTTACATGATCCCATATACATGTAAGGGGCTTGGAAAATATAGTCTAGGGGAGTACTCAGGAAGAAGAGAAGAACATGGATCTTGGTGGGCACACACCACTGTCTTTACTGTAGAAAAATAGAAGGTAGGAAGAAGGCAGAATGAAGAAGGTAAAAGAGGGCTACTCATAGTAATCATCACTTTATTCCTGTTTATTCTCAGATCAAGGTCTAGGAGTACACGTGCAATATCAAGGTTTTAGTGCTACCCAACTCCAGGCAGCACTATTCACATTACAGTCCATATAAATGGCATCTTCTGGAGCACAACCATATGCCTTTGTCTTTTTAAAAATGACTTGGGGTTGTGTGGGATTCTTGGGAAATGTAGATTCTGAAATCACAACCCTTGGACTTCAAAGCTTAAACTAGAAAGCGGATTACAAAGAGGAAGACAGCACTAGTGCTATAGTGACAGGATTTGATTTAAGACCAGTGAGACAGATGGTGGTATGTTTTCTGAGAAGCAAACCATGAAACAACAGATTTGCAAACAAATTTTAACTGCCTTCATTCTTTTAATACCCCACATGAGTAATGCAAGCCACTGTGAAACACAATGCTTCCGGAAGGCAGTTGTCCCTCAAATGTTTTCTTCCCACCTATACAGAAGGAAGAGATACCTGTAGCATGTTAATATAATGATTATACCCCTAATATTATTGGAAATCTGACCTTCACTCCGGCCTCAGAGCAACTGGAATTGATCATGTCTATAATAGAAGAACATGAACAGAGCATAGGAAAATTTGTAAATCAGTTTGATTTACTTGCTGGGGGTGATGAGAATGATTTCTGGCTTAAATCCTCACTCTGAAATACAAAAATGGGCAAATAAAAATATACATGCAAGTTATAACAACACTTTCCCACTTACAATGGTTTTAATCTCATTGAAATATTTTAAATACCTGTTCAGTTTAGAAGAACAAGAGAATACAGAAGCACATCTCACAAATATCTTTTTCTTCCTGATTGGTCTGTACTTTGGGAGATTATCTAAAGCTTGATACACACTTGGCACAACTGGTATTTGAGATCTATGCCTAACCACTTACTTGTCATGAAATTGAGTCACTACAGTCTCACTTTGGCTCACAGTGATTGTAGACATCTAGCCATTGTCTTCACAGGATTCATTTCAGTGAATATACTGGAATATAGTTGTAGTAGTGAAGAAGACTGTTTTCTTGGATATTTAGGCTTGGAACTTCAATGATCAGCACCTATTCAGCTAGAAGGACTTTTAGGGAATAGGACATTTGTTGAGACAGTTATTGGCAGGGGCAGGCAAATGTGAGTAAGGTGTTTTGTGGGTACCTCTGGAAGTACCCCAAAGATAGACTATATTTATCACAACTCTACCCAGGTATTATAATTTTATTTTCTATCATAACAGCTTCCCAAATGGTCTTACTGCCTTCAACCTCTCCTTTTCAATCCATTCTATACAGTGATGCCAGATCACCTTTCTTAAAGCACTGGTTCTACCCCTGCCATTCTTCTGCTCAAAATTCTTAAATGATCCAACATTTCCAAAATGATAAAGCCAAATTCCTTAGCTATGCATGTAAGGCTCACCATATTTGGGCTTCTAATTCCTTTTCAGTTTTATATTCCTACCAGTCTTCTTCTTTTTTTAAAAAATTTATTTGTGAGATAGATGATAGATAGATGATAGATGGATGATAGATAGACAGATGATAGATGATAGATAGATAGATAGATAGATAGATAGATAGATAGATAGATGATAGATAAAGAGAGAGAAAGAGAAAGAGAGAGAGCGAGAGAACGCAAGATCAGGGGTGAAGGGCAGAGGGAGAGGGAGAGGGAGAAGCCGACTCCCTGTGAGCAGGGGGCCAGATGCGTGCCTTAATCCCAAGACCCTGAGATCATGACCTGACCGAAGCAAAATGCAGATGATTAACCAACTGAGCCACCCAGGCACTTACTTTCTACGAGTCTCAACAAACAGGGGACTCATTATAATAAGCCTAAAATTCCTTACCTACAGTCTTTTGCTCTTTTTGCCCACTCTAGAATACTTCTTTCCCTTCTCCCTAACCACTGCCTGTGAAATTTATTCATTCTTCAAATTTCAGCTCAATGTTTACCTGATTTTTAAGCTTCTCTGACTTTAAGTAAAAAACAAACAAACAAACAAAAAAAAACAATTACTTCTATATGTGCCCATAGCATATCGCTGGTACCCATGTTCTACATTCATATTATTCTGCCTCAAACGTTGGTTATTTACAAGTATGTCACCACTAGTTTGTGAGAGATCCTTAAAGACAAAAGCTGCGTCTTTTTCATCTCTGTCTCCACAACACAGGGCACAGTAACTGACAGAGAGGAAGTATGCAGTGAATGCTTGGTGACTTGAATTGATAGAGTCCTCAGTTTTCTCCTGTGATACAAGTGGTGATAGCTTGCTTATTGTGAGCACCAACCACATTTCTTCCAGTGGGATCAGGAAAGTGGAGTATCAAGCTACTCCCTTCCTGTACTGAAGCAATTAAGATGAAAAACCCAAGTTGAATCAACCTTTCTCCTTGAAGTCATCAGGCACTACTTATTATAAGAATCCCTTGTGTATTGAAAAGGGAAATTTGGGAAAAACTTAAGTCAAAGTATATCTTTATCCCTGTTAGGCAGATAGGCCCAGGACAAGCAATAGGAGTCTACAGATAGAGCCAATGAATCTGTTGTGATATAAATTCACCTTGTCACCAGTCATTTTGTTTTTATCTTCATTACTGCCTCCCACAAGATAAAACGTATGTTTCATATTTTCTATTTGTACAATACTTCAAATACAAATGGTACTGTTATTTATATGTAGTTGGGGAGATAGAATGTGTACATAAGATGATAGATACCACAATATATAGTGTAAGAGTTAAGAGCATAATACTCTGGAGCCAGACTGACTGCTTTTGAATCATCAATGCACCTTACTAGCTGGGTGATCCTGGAAAAGTTATTTACTTTCTCTGAGATTCAGATTGCTCAGATGTAAAAGTGGATAATAATAATAGTTAACTGAAAAGTTGGTTATGAGGGTTAAATGAGTTACTATAGACAGAGAGCTTAGTAAGTGCTTAAAATGTTAGTTATCATTATCATGTAAGAGTACATCATAAGATAATATGGCCCAGTGTAATGAACAAAAGCTAGAAAGTTAGAAGACCTAGGTTCTAGTCTTGACTGCCACTCACCCACCTTGACCAATGTATACATTCTCTCTGATTCTTGATTTTCTAACTATGAAATGAGATGTAGAACTAAATAATATCTAAAGTTTCTTCTAGCTCTAAAGTGCTAGAGTTAAATATTGAATATGAGATCTATCCCCAGTAAAAGATTGTTTATTTATTTATTTATTTTAAAAAAGATTTTTTTTATTTATTTGACAGAGAGAAACACAGCAAGAGGGGGAACACAAGCAGAGGGACTGAGAAAGGGAGAAGCAGGCCTCTCACCAAGCAGGAAGCCTGATGCGGGGCTTGATCCTGGGTCTCCGGGATCATGACCTGAGTGGAAAGCAGTCGCTTAACCAACTGAGCCACCCAGGCACCCCAAAGATTGTTTATTTAAAAGAAAAAAAATAGGGGTACCTGGGTGGCTCAGTTGGTTAATTGACTGCTTTCGGCTCAGGTCATGATCCCGGAGACCCAGGATTGAGCCCCGCATCGGGCTCTCTGCTTGGCAGGAAGCCTGCTTCTCCCTTTCTCACTCCTCCTGCTTGTGTTCCCTCTCTAGCTGTGTTTCTCTCTGTCAAATAAATAAATAAAATCTTTTAAAAAATAAATAATAAAAAGAATATAATTCATATCTGCCAGGTGAGATTTTTTTTCTGCTACTTTCATTGGCTTCTGATAATCAGAAAAAAATAAAACATGTAGCAGTTTGCTTTTATGCTTCCTATCTTGATTTTCCATCTGTCTTCCCATCACCATTTCATCAGTGCTCAAGAAAGTGAAGGCTCTCAACACTAAAGGCCCTTAAAGGTCACTGGTAACAAAACAGCAATTGATGCAGAGACTCAGCTCAGTGTACCTTTACTTGTAGATTATTCCATATAATTAAAAATGCAGTCTATCCATGAAGATAGAAATTTTCTTTGTGGATAGAAAGCTTTTATTAACTAACCTACTAATTGATATGAAGTTTTAAAGTAACTTTCTTTTTGAGACCTGTAAAACAAGATTGAAGTGAGCTTGAATGCATTACCATTTGTGAAAATTTGATAGCATCCTGTTATCAGCCCTGATCAGAGAGACCATGCATATCTCAGTGATCCCAGGTCCTATTTTCATTTTAGTCAGTACTCTGACAACTCTCTTTCCCTCCACTATCTCTACTCCCCACAGCAATATAAGGTCAAAAGAAGTGGCATTTCCCTAGAATGTACTGTCCCTTGGCTTTTTAAACTAGGCTGATCCACTTGTAAACCACATCCTAAACACTCACAAAGGTTGTTGGACAGTCATTCCAATCTGGCATAAGTCCAGCTTTCCTGTGCAAGATAGTAGGAAGACTCAGAGTGACATGGCTTTTATGTAAGTAAATGACCTTTGGTTGAGTATATATTTCATCTTAAAGTTAGCTATTAGGATGCTGTTTTGTAAGTAAAAAATAGACAAATATTGAAATTTCATATGGATTAACCTAATAACAGTTGGGCCTGGACTCATGTCACTAGTTTTTGGAACTATTGACAGAGACTTAAAGGCAAGGTTTAATGACATCTCTCCTAGTGTTCTTACATAAGAATGTTATCCATTAATAGAAACTGTCTCACTTTCACTATTTCCTTCCTTAAATTTTTATTCTTTTCACTTTCTTTTCCTCTATTATATCACTTTTTTTTCATACTCTTGATGTTACTCTTGCTTTCTCTAGGTAAGTAGTTAAGAGTGGATATTGGAATCTTGCTTTCACTACTCACTTCTTACATGACTCTGGGCAGAAGATTTTATTTACTAATTAGAGAGTGAGAAAGAGCACATCTGAGAGTGAACATGAGCAGGGAGAGGGGCAGGGGAAAGGGAGGAGCAGACTCCCCGCTCAGTGTGGAGCCTGATATGAGGCTCAATGAAGTGCTAGATCCCAGGACTCCAGGATCATGACCTGAGCCGAAGGCAGATGCTTAACTGACTGAACCACCCAGGTGCCCCAAGACAGTCTCTTTCTGCTGTAGATTATCCATCTGTAAATTTGGATAATTGTTCTTACTTCATCAGGTTGTTGAAAAGATTATATGAGATAATATGCATAAAATATTTAGTTCTGTGCCTAGCACATGGTAAACACTTAATTTTAGCATTATTTTCTTCTTTCCTTCTTCCTTTCATTTTTTAAAAAGATTTTATTTATTTATTTGACAGTGAGAAACACAGCTAGAGAGGGAACACAAGCAGAGGGACTGAGAGAGAGAGAAACAGGCTTCCTGCAGGAAGCCCGATGTGGGGCTCGATCCCGGGTCTCCAGGATCATGACCTGAGCCGAAGGCAGTCGCTTAACCAACTGAGCCACCCAGGTGCCCCTTCTTCCTTTCATCTTTTATTTTTACCTCATATTTTCTCATTATTTTTTCCTAAATCTTGTTCTTATCAGTATTGAGCTCCATCCTTCAGCATTGCTAATTTTTCTTACCCACTGGATAGCTCTAGGTAGGTATTTGACAACATGGACTCTGCGATATATCCTTTAATCTCTTTCCTCTAACCCTACCTCCATTTGGAAGTCAGGGTGATTTTTCTAAAATGCAACTATGACCATGTAATTCTCTGTCATAAACCTGCTTATGGTATATAATACTAAATCCTTATCATGGAATACAAGGCCATCCACAGTATGGTTCCTATCATCAATCAGACTTCATTTCTGCTACTGAAATAATCTATAAAAATAGGTCACATAGATGTGCTAGTTTCCCAGAAACCTACATTTTTTTTGAACCATAGTGTATCTTCTCCTACTCTTCTACCTAGCATACTCTAGCATAATCGTTAAGATCCAGCCTCAAAATCTTTCCCCAACTCTCTTAATCTGGATTTGATTATTTTGTTTACTTTCACAGAATTTTGTTCAAATTACTATTACAATGATTATCACATTTTTTAAAAAGGTTTATTTATTTATTTTAGAGAGAGAGCAAGTGCAGTCCTGGAAGGAGGGGGCAGAGGGAGAGAACCTTGAAGCAGACTCCCTGCTGAGCATAGAGACTGCTGTGTGGGGCTCTATCCCAACACATCATGACCTGAGCCCAAACCGAGAGCCATCCTATCACATTCTTTTTTTTTTTTTTAAGCTTTTATTTATTTGACAGAGAGAAACACAGCCATAGAGGGAACACAAGCAGGGGGGGGTGAGAGAGGAAGAAGCAGGCTTCCCGCCGAGCAGGGAGCCCGATGTGGGACTCAATCCAGGGTCTCCAGGATCATGACCTGAGCCGAAGGCAGTCGCTTAACCAACTGAGCCACCCAGGCGCCCCTCCATCACATTCTTAATATGGATCTCCCTCTAAAGATTGTGAGCCCCTGAGGACAAGGCTCTGTTTTATTCCTCTTTATTATATCTGAACCCTATACCCTTGAGTGAGCCTGTCACTCAACAAAGAAACATATTCTATTTCTAAAACTAGTCTTCTATCAGTCTGATAAGATTTATGTTTGGAGTTTTTGCCCATATAACTGGTATGATTTAAGTCAACTTTCATGAAGATATGGTATATATATATATATATATATATAGATATAGATATAGATATAGATAGATATATATAGATATATATATTTTTTAAATGGAATGTGACTCAGCCATAAAAAAATGAAATCTCACCATTTGCCATGGCATGGATGGAACTTGAGTATATTATGCTAAGCAAAATAAATCAGAGAAAGACAATTATCATATGATTTCACTCATATGTGGAATTTAAAAAACAAAGCAGAGGATCATAGGGGAAGGTAGGTAAAAATAAAATAAGATGAAATTAAAGAGGGAGATAAGCCATAAAAGATTCTTAACTAGGGAACAAACTGAAGGTTGCTGGAGGGGAAGTAGGTAGGGTGATGGGGTTACTGGTTGATGGGCATTAAGGAAGGCACTTGATGTAATGAGCCCTGGGCATTATATGCAACTGATGAATCACTAAACTCTACCTCTGAAATTAATTTAAAAAGTCAGCTGTCATGTCTTTGCCTAGTTGCAGACAATCCCACAGAAAGTTGTGTAATAAACTTTACTGAACATCGTTGACAATGGGCAGGTAATTCTAGTATATACAGGACTATACTGTGTGAAGACCAGGAGTAGAGAAGGATGATTATTTTATTAACATATTTTTTGATCTGTTGTTTATTGTCTTTTTTTTAAGTAAGCTCTACACCCTCTGTGGGGCTTGAACTCATGATCCCAAGATCAAGAGTCACATTCCCTATTGACTGAGCCAAGCAGGCAGCCCAAGGATGATCTTTTAATCCCCTTTTTATTTAACTTTAGGGCTGTATTTTAACAAGCCATAGAATTAGTATGTCTTGGGAAGTGCTTGGAAATTTTGACTGATTATTCTTTTTTAAAAATATATTTTATTTATTTATTTGACAGAGAGAGAGATCACAAGTAGGCAGAGAGAGAGGAAGAAGCAGTCTCCCCGCTGAGCAGAGAGCTCAACTCAGGCCTCGATCCCAGGACCCCAAGATCATGACCTGAGCTGAAGGCAGAGGCTTTAACCCACTGAGCCACCCAGGTGCCCTGATTATTCTTTTGATTACCTTTCTTTTTGAAGTTGTCTGATAATAGGATAAAGTTAAGAAACTTATTATGTGTTTCTGATTTGGAGGAGGGCATTGGCTTGGTAAGGGATGGTATTTTGTTTTTCTGTTTTGCTCACATACTGGCCTTCTCAGATTTGAAGAGGTGCTCCTTTTGCTTTTTGGTTTCACATCTGAGTCATTACCTGGCCAGCTTGCAAATAATTGTCCAGTGGAAATTAAATATAATCTTCATTCTATCAAGACTTAAGGAAACAATCCTAAGAAAAAGAGAGTTATAAACCTTTGGGTTAACAAATTCCAAAGCAGATATATACATAAATCTCTGGGTTCTAAAGGAAGAGTTGAATCTAGATGCGGGATTGTTGGCTGTCACTGTCAGTAGAAGGTGATAAATTGGAATGAATTTCTGAAGGAAATAATGAAGGAAATAGCTGGGGACAAGGAGAAAGATTTCTCCAGGAGAGATTACAAAATGCCCCTGGATGTCTGAGCACTGAGACAAACAGCCAAATGCAGTGAGAGACAAAATGAGAGAAAAGGAAATACACACGTTTATTGCTAACCAGTGAACAATAAAGAAGGAGAAATGATAAGTAAGGAAATGGAAATGTAGGGGTAGGAAAGTCTCACCAAACTGCCTGATTTCAATGTTGGCATCTTGGTAAATTCTCCCAACTCAGTTAAACAATCTCCAAGAATCTTGGCACCTGTAGGAATTTGGACATCCTTTTTTTTTTTCTTCAAAGATTTTATTTATCTGACAGTGAGAAGCACAGCTAGAGAGGGAACACAAGCAGAGGGAGTGAGAAAAGGAGAAGCAGGCTTCCTGCCGAGCAGGGAGCCTGATGTGGGGCTCGATCCCAGGTCTCCAAGATCATGACCTGAGCCGAAGGCAGTTGTTTAACCAACTGAGCCACCCAGGCGCCCCGGAACTTGGACATCCTTAAAGATACATTCATCCCAGGGGAGCCTGGGTGGCTCAGTGGGTTAAAGCCTCTGTCTTCAGCTCATGTCATGATCTCAGGGTCCTGGGATTGAGCCCCACATCGGGCTCTATGCTCAGTAGGGAGCCTGCTTCCTCCTCTTTCTCTGCCTGCCTCTCTGCCTACTTGTGATCTCTCTCTCTCTGTCAAATAAATAAATAAAATTTTAAAAAAAAGATACATTCATCCCAAGAGGAAGGAGAGTATGGTTGACTCATGGAGACACTGCTAATTTTGAATAAAATTCCATCTCATCTGGACAACTGCTGCAAATAGGCCAGGCAAATATTTGCTGAAATGAGATACACGTGAGAATCAAAAGATCCAAGAAAATCTTTGTTTTATCCATAAACCACTGTGCGAGCTTGGGCATGTCACTTCTCTCTTTTATTCTCTCCTTTTAAAATGAGATATACTAAACTTTACTCTATATGCCTCAAGGCTGGTTGTGAGAATAAAATGAGCTAGAAGTAAAAATTATGATTACAGAGTCTTCTGTCAGTTTACTGGGCTCAGATCCCAGGGATTTAAGCTCTATTGCTGTTATCTAAAAGTGACACTTTTTCTCCAGAAGGATACCAGAGGATCATCACAGATTCAGCAGTAACAGCTTCAATCTCTTTATCTACAGGCCAACAACATTAGCAATGGTGTATGTAAGATTATTTTTAAAATGTTAGAAATGATAAAGCCATGCATTTCCTATGGTATTGATTGTAAAAGCATTTATGCAGCTCAAAGGTCAGGACTGTTCTCTAAGCACATTCTGTATGGTTCCAGGGGAAATAAAACAGAAATAAACAAACTCAGTAGCCTTAAATCTATCAAGATTTAGGCTAATCCCTAAAGCCAAAGTCATTACAAGTGGAGAGCACAAATTGAGCTGCCAGAAGTAAGGGGGTTGCATGGGGTCTGGAGATGCTTATATTTTGCTCAACAAAGAAAAAAAAGTCCGTCTCTTTTTTTCTGCATACAAAAATGGTATACTTTGGATCCAGTAGCAATTTTCTGGAACTATTTTCCTGTTTTTTTGTTGTTGTTGTTGTTGTTATCCAGATCAATCTTTGGTATTTACATTTCAGAAGTTGCTGCCCTCCCACTGACAGGGTGGTGCAAATTTAGAGCCACATTAACATTTCAGAGCGAAACACAGTCAGAGAGGGAACACAAGTAGGGGGAGTGAGAGAGGGAGAAGCAGACTTCCTGCTGAGCTGGGAGCCCTATGTGGGACTCGATCCCAGGTCTCCAGGATCATGACCTGAGCCAAAGGTAGTTGCTTAACCAACTGAGCCACCCAGGCGCCCCCCTCATTAACATTTCAGAATGATAGTGGCAACCTCAGTGGTATCCATTCAAATATCTCTGGAAATAGGATGGGCTCTTCAGGGAATTTGGAGTCTCAATAACAGAGGTTGGATTTTCTAAAGGAAGTGAAATACCTTCCTGGGTCAGAGGGTAGTAATTGACTAGTGTCTGATGTGTTTCCCATGACTGCAGGAGTAAGAGGGTTTTGAAGTGCAAAAATGTTTTTTTTTTAAATTTTATTGTGGTAAGAACACTTAAAATTTTTAAGTGAACAATATAGTGTTTCTTATTAAAGGTTCAATGTTATACAACAGATCTCTAAAGCTTATTCATCTTGCTTAACTGAAACTTCATGCTTATTGATTAGTAACTCCCTGTCTCCCTCTCCTCCAGCCCTGGTAACCATTATTCAACACTTTGATTTTGACTATTTTAGATACCCCATTTAAGTGGAATCATGCAGTATTTGTTTTTCTGTGACTGGCTTATTTTAGTTAGCATAATGTCCTCAAGGTTCATCCATGTTGCTATATTTTGCAAAATTAACTTCTGTTTTAAGGCTTAATAATATTACAATGTATCTATATACTGCATTTTCCTTTTTTTTCATTTTTATACCTTTATTTGACAATCAGCAATTAGTTCTCATCCACTTGAACTGTCTGTAGATTTTTGAAAGCGGTGACAGGTATATAGGTAAGCATTGTATAGAACTTGTTTGGTGAATCTTCATTCTCGTTACATTTGCTAGACAACTGCACAAGGATATGACATGGAACATTCCTTATTACTCTGGCCCAGTTAGCTTTGTCAAGCCTGGTGTCAATGGCAAATTTTTGGATCCCCTTTGAGTTCTGATGGGGCATGCTTCTTGAAATGCATTCCATGGATGTGCTTGTGCATGTTGATGCTTTGTTTTCTTGTCACTACCTCAATGTTGGCAGAATAGCCCTTTTTCTTGCCACCTTTCTTTGCAGGAGACATTCTGCTGGGCCTTGGTTGGAAAGCATACCACATTTTCCTTATTTATTTATCTGTCCATAGACATTTTTGCCTCTTGGCTGTTTTGAATAGTGCCACAATGAACATGGAAGTGCCAAAATGTTTTTGAGATTCTGACTTCAATTTTTTGGATAAATATTCAGAAGTAGATTACTGGCCTATAAGGAAATTCTTATTTTTAATTTTATGAGAAACTCCATACTATTTTCCATAGTGTTAGCACCATTTTGCATTTGCACCAACAGTCTTTAAGTGTTTCAGTTTCTCCACATCTTTGCTAATGCTTCTTCTCTTTTGTATTTTTTATGAAAGCCATCCTGACAGATGTGTGATGATATCTCATTGTAATTTTGCTTTGCATTTCCCTGATGATTAGTAACACTGAATACTTTTTTTTCATGTCCCTACTGCCCTTTCTATGTCTTCTTTGGAGAAATATCTAAAGTCCTCCTCCCACTTTTGAATTGGATCATTAAGGTTTTTTTATTTTTTCTTATTTGTTTGTTCATTTTGCTACTGAGTTGTAGGAGTTCCTACATATTTTGAAGATTAACCCCTTATCAGATCTATGTTTTAAAAATATTCACTCCCATTCCATAAGTTGTCTTCTCACTCTGACTGTTGATTCCTTTGCTGTGCAGAAGGTTTTTAATTTGATGTAGTTCCATTTGTTTACTTTCATTGTTTTGCCTTTGCTTTTTATGTCCAATCCATGAATCATTGCCAAGACCAAAGTCGTGATGCTTTCCCCTAGGTTTTCTTCTAAGATTTTTACAGTTTTGGGTCTTATATTTAACTCTTTAACTCATTTTGTTAATTTTTGTGTATGGGGTAAGATCAAAATCCAGTTTCATTCCATTGCATGTGGCTATCCAGTTTTTGCAATGCCATTTTTTGAAGAGACTATCCTTTGCCTATTGTGTATTTTTAGCACCTTTGTCAAAGTTCAGTTGACTATATATACATGGACTTATTTCTTGGCTCTCAATTCATTTACATGTTGGTCTATATATCTGTTTTTATGCCAGTATGATACTCTTGATTATTGTAGCTTTGTAATATAGTTTTTTAATCAGGAAGTGTTATGACCCCAGCTTTGTTCTTCTTTCTTAAGATTGATTTGGCTATTCATGGTCTTTTGTGGTTTCATATAAATTTTAGAATTGTTTCTCTATTTTTATAAATAATGGTATTTTATAGTGATTTCATTAGATCTGTAGATTTCTTCAGATAGCATGGATATTTTTGACAATATTAAGTTTTTAAATCAATGATCACAGAATTTCATTCCATTTGTGTATGTCTTTAATTTCTGTCATCAAGTTTTATAATCTTAACAGGCTTGTAACTAGTATGGAATTTGAGTCAGTAATCAAAAATCCCAGTAAAGTCTCTCATGGTTCTTCTCCCACTCCAACTAACATAACAAAAAAGAAAGGAAGGAAGGAAGGAAGGAAGGCAGGAAGGAAGAAAGAAAGAAAGAAGAAAAAAAGAAAAAGAATTCCAGTAACGAAAAGTCCAAGACTGGCCTTCTGGGTGAATTCTATCAAACACTTAAAGAAAAATTAATGCCAATACTTCTCCAAATATTGAAGAAGAGGAAATATTTGCAAACTCATTTTATCGGGCCAACATTACCCTGATTCCAAAGCCAAACAAATACAGCATCGAAAACAAAACCACAGCTCAGTGTATCTAATGAATATAGATGCAAAAATCTTCACCAAAATACTACAGAACCAAATCCAGTAGCACGTTAAAAGGCTCATACACCATTACCAAATGGGACTTATTCTGGATATGCAAGGATTCAACATATGAAAATCAATTAATGCAAAACACAACATTAACAGTTTAAAGAATAAAAATCATGATTGTTTTAATAGCTGCAGCAAAAGCATTTGATGAAATTCACCACCTGCTCATGATAAGAACTCTTAACTAACTAGGAATAGAAGGAAAACATCTCAACATAATAAAGTTATATATAACCCAAAGCCTACTGATATAATTATATTGAATAAAGAAAAGTGAAAAGTTTTTCTCTGTGATCAGGAATAAGACAAAGATGTCCACTCTCACCACTTATATTTAAAATAATATTGGAAGTCCTAGCCATAGCAAGTAGGCAAGAAAAAGAAATAAAAGGAACACAAATTAAAATGATGAAGTAAAACTATCCCTGTTTGCAGATGCCAGTCTTATGTAAATTTTAAAGACCCCATTAAAAAGAACTGTTAGATCTAAAAAATTCAGTAAAGTTGAAGGATCCAAAATGAACATACAAAAATTAGTTGCATTTCCATACACTAACAATAAACTGAGAATGAAATTAAGAAACAATCCCATTTACATTAGTATCAGAAAGAATAAATTACTTAATAATTTTTAATATAGTCAAATTTGTAGCTTCTAGTTTATAGTTGGATTTTTTAGCTAAGTTTATAAGTGGATTATTGAATGTTTCCTTCAGTGTTTTGTGGTTTCTTTTATATTTTAATATTTAATCCATTTGCGGATTATCTTGATGTGTATTCATGAAGTATGATTCCAATTTAACTTTTGCAGATGACTATTCAGTTGTCTTAGAATTATTTATTGAACAGATTTCCCCCATGCATTACAGTTTATTTCTGACTTTATTTTCTTTTTCAATTATCTGCTTATTTGTACACTTGTATTACACTTTTGATTCTCATAATTTTTAATAACTGAATATATGATAGGTCTATACCTTATAATTTTTATTTTTTTATTTTTTTTCTCACCTGGAGGTTCTTGTTTGTTTAATTTTATATGAGTTCTAGAAACTACTTGTCTTGTTTTCCCCATAAAAATGCTAACTTTATTCAGACATATTAAATTTATAAAATAATGTAGAAGCTGTATTTATAATGAAATTAATATATATTTCTAAAACATCTTGTGTATGCAAGATTTTGGAATTTTATGTTCTCTTTATCCTTGCTAAATGGTCTATTCTTTAACTATCTGTTCCATTTTCATTTTATTTTATTTTACTTTTAGGGGAGTGGAGAAGCAGGTGTTTGACAACTTTCCCTAATTCCTTAGTGGAAACCAGCTTGTTTGGATTATTCTCTCTCTTCTAGTGTCAGTTTTGATAAATTACATTTTTTTGATAAATTACATTTTTATAGAAAATTATTCACTTCATCTTGGCTTTCATTTTTATTTATATAAGTAGCCTCATAATTAAAACAAAATCTAATCTTTTAGCAATTGTTTCCTTAACAAATTCCCAAATTTTAGTGGTCTAACCCAGTAATGCATGTAGAACCCAGTGTAGGTATTTCTGATCATTGGGCAGACTTCTGTGTGCTTGTTAAGTCCCAAATTCATTCCATTTTGTGGCTTTGCCATCTATAAGGGACTCTGAATCTTTTTAAAAAATAATTTATTTTATTTTTTCAGTGTTTCAAGATTAATTGTTTATGGCCCACACCCAGTGCTCCATGCAATTCGTGCTCTCAATACCGACCACCAGGCTTAACCATCCCCTCACCCCTCTCCCTTCCAAACCCTCAATTTGTTTTTCAGAGTCCAAAGTCTCTTGTGCTTCATCTCCCTCTCTGATTTAACCCACTTCACATTTCCTTTCCTTCTCCTACTGTCTTCCATGTTATTCCTTATGCTCCACAAGTGAAACCATATGATACTTGACTTTCTCTGCTTGGCTTATTTTACTCAGCATCATCTCCTCCAGTCTCATCAGGTTGCTACAAAAGTTGAGTATTCATCCTTTCTGATGGAGGCATAACATGTATATATGGACCATTATATGTTAAACCACATGCTACTCACTATCACATCATTTCCCTTCCCTCCTTTAAGCTATGTATACATAGTTAAAGCTGTCTTGATTTATAGCATGGTTATTCTTTTTTCTCATTGACTATACTCTTTCCCAGATAATATCATTCAGTTGACTTTCTAATTATGTACATCCCAGTTTTTGGAGAACAATCAGTCTTTTCTTGTATTTATGTACTTGGGCAAAAATTAGATTGTCAGGTTCTCAGAGGCATGGACAAGGGAACTTTTCCATCTTCTATTTTCTTTGTGTCCCCTCTAAAATACCTAAAATTGATTTTTCACACAGTGGCCATTTGGGGGCAAGTTGAGTTATTGACTAGCTGTTTCATTATACCAACTTCTTCAAGGGAAGATGTAAAAACAATCCTTATACTTCCTGCTGCTTCTCTAGAGAAGAGAGGTGATAAAGAGCCAAGAATTTGCTGGAAATTTTCTCAAGATTGTTCACAAGGCCTGTGGAAAGTGGTGCCTATTTTAGTCATATGATTGACCAGCACTCTGGAAGATAAAACAGGAGATTCATTGGGTCTCTAGAGGACCTTACAAATGAGCAACATTTTGTGTAAGTGTGAGGTCACTGTCTGGGCCAGAAACTCCAAGAGGTCATAGGAATTATTAAGAATTGGTTCCCATAGCAGTAAACATATTTTGTTCTACTTGAGTAGTTCCAAGAAATAAAACAATGTGACTTGGCATTTGTGTAAGTGGGAAGAGTTTGAAAGCCACAGGGCAATCAGTTATTGAGGTTAAAGCTATTACAGAAATTATGTTTAACACACTGTTAATTGGGTAGTGGGGAATAAGGTAACTAGGCAGTCCAGAGAGACATGGTGCTTTCAGCAGAAGAAGATAATTTGGACTGCACTAAGCAATGTGCTTCTCTTCTGTGTTATATAACATTTCTCATCTAATAGATTGACAAATAGTCATCTTGGATATATTCAGGCCTGCAGAACAATGGAAAAGCTCTTCTTAGAGGAGTGTCATTGTGTCCTTTGCAAACTAAGTTGGCATTTTTTACCATTGTAAAAAGAGATTGCAATTCAGCAGACTTTTATTGAGGAAATGTTTATTCTTTACTATGCTCTGTGTGAGGTGATAGGAATTCAAGAGTAAAGGAAAGAGACATGGCCCATGACCCTCCAAAAATAGACACACTAGTGGCTGACCAGAACATATCACACTATGAGATATGTCTCCTGAAGGGGAAAGATTCTGTGCCACTGATGGGTACTGCCTCCCTTTTGGACATCAATAAACTTTCTACTTTGTAAAATAAAATTTTATGTCTGTAAAAGTAACAAAGGCTAAAAATTTGGAAAATACATAAAATATAACAAAAGATAAATTATAATCCTAAAACCAGAGATAATTACTGTTAATATTTTTATTTCCTTCATTTTTTTGCATTATATAAATATACATAAACATACACAGTTGATGCTCTGTATATAAACTTCCAATCCTGCACTGACCCAGTAAATTAGAATCATTTTTCCATGTCATGAAAAAGACCATAAACATCATATTAAAGGCTAAATTGCATTAAATTGTAGACATACTTTTTTTCAATTGTTCCTTAATTGATAGACATTTCCAATAGTACATATTTTCAAATGTTTGGGATGGATAAAAAGTTGAGTTTGGCTGTATTAATGTGGTAGTCTAAATGGCCTAACAGACCTTAAGAAAAATAGAGAGGGAGAAAAGGAGGGAGAAAAAGGTGGACAGGGGGAGAAAGAGAGAGAAGTTGAATGAGAGAATGAGAATGAATGAAAACATCTAGATATGGCTAAATCAGCTTCTGTGATATAATGCCTGAGATACATGCCCCCAAGATCTCCTTTGGTGGTTACCTGTCAATCAGAAATCCTGCATTACTGTCTCATGACCTCAACATCAGGACCTCATTGATAGTGATGGTTGACATCAGGGGTATAGTATTTCCCTTTTGAAGTGGTTCTGAGACTTCATAACATTTGGGAGTTTGACTTAAAAGGTGTCTAAAAGACCACAGAGTCGAAATTAATTAAGAAAGATTGAGAATTTTAGTATGAGGGTGAGAGGGAAGGGTAAGCTTAAGAAAGATCTTCTTCTTTACTTGGCTAGGAAAATAGATTACTGTAGAGTTTGAGGGAGCATAGTCCACAAAACTGCCCTCACCTCTGATGTCAACTGAAGTTTGAGGGGTTCCAAAACTAGTCTCAATGATTTGTTAAAAGGACTCACAGAACTCACTGAAAGCTGTTATAGTAAAGGTTAGCTGTTATAGTAAAGGTTATGAGTTATTACAGGGAAAGGATTAAGATTAAAATCATTCAATAGAAGAGATACATGAGGCAGAGTCCAGGAAAGATGCAAATGAAGAACTTCCAGTTGTCTTTTCCCATGGAGTCATTGGCAGTATTATTTTATCAGCATTAATATGTGATAATATGCACAAAGTGTTGTCATCCAGGGAAGCCAGTCTGAGTCTTAGTGTCTAGATTTTATTAGGGCTCCCTGGTTGTCTACCCACATTATGGACCCTTACTTTTCAGGCCCCTCAGAGATAGAACTGATACTACATAGAAGACCTTTAGCCTCCATTCCCTCTTGAAATAAAGTGGATAATGAACAGCCCTAAGTGCCTGTCATAAATCACATTTTTAGTCTGTTCAGTGGTCAAAACCTCCATGTAAACAAAGACACTCTTATCAGATATGATATTCCGGGGGCTTAGAGATTACCTCCCAGAAACCAAGGGCAGAGGCCAGACCTCTTTCTGAGCAAGATTATGTTCTTTACTCTACAGGTACATTATCTAATAGGAACCTCCTCTTGCTGATTCCGTACCAGCATGTAGTATGCTATGATGGAAACCACTGAGGAAGTTGCTATTATTTTTATCTTATAGAAAGGAGATAGTGGCTTAAGCATATAAAATACTGTTTAGTGGTCTGGCATCCTGGTACTTTGCTTAGTTTATCCTGTTTTCTTGGTAGTGCTTTCCAAGACTAATCACAAGCAGGGTAGGCAGTCCTTATGTGTTGTGGCATGAAAAACAGAAAAAGAAATCTCATAACAACGAACTTGTTCCTTCATATGCCAATCCACAGATCAGAATCAAATGAGCTCTTAAAGATCATCTAGTTTAGGTGTTGGCAGGCTATGTCTTGGGGTCAAATCTGGCCCTCTGTCTGTTTTTTTTTTTTTTTAAGATTTTATTTATTTATTTGACAGAGAGAAACACAGTGAGAGAGGGAACACAAGCAGGGGGAGTGAGAGAGGGAGAAGCAGGCTTCCCGCCGAGCAGGGAGCCCGATGTGGGGCTCAATCCCAGGACTCCAGGATCATGACCTGAGCCGAAGGGAGTCGCTTAACCAACTGAGCCACCCAGGCGCCCCCTCTGTCTGTTTTTGTAAATAAATTGTAATTGGAACAGCCATGTCCCATTCATTTATGTATTATCTATGGCTGCTTTCATGCTACAGTGACAAAGCTGAATAGTTGTGATAGAGACTAGATGACTGCAAAAATACTTAACTGTCTGGCACTTTACAGAAAAAAAAGTTTGCTGACCTCTGGACCAGTTCAACTATGCCATTATGCAGATAGAGAAATTGAAGTCCAAATTGGAGAGATATTATAAAGTTAGGCAAATAACTACTCTACTTTGTATTGGACACTATTGAAGGCACTTGAGATACATCAGTGAACAAAATAAATAAAAAATGCAGACAAATTATACTAACAATTATATTAACATATTAATGTTAGCAATTTATAATGCTATGGAAAAAGACTAACAAATAGATAATTAAAGGAGAATTGGAAGTGTAAGGTGGGAAGAGTCAAAACTTTAAATAAGGTGATGAGAGTAGGCTTCACTGAAAAGTTGAGATTTTAGAAAAGATTTGAAAAGGGTGGGGTGAGCCTTGGAGACACCTGGGAGAAAACATTTTCAGGCAGAGGAAACTGTTCATGCAAAACCTGAGCAGAAATGTTCTAGCAACAAACAAACTGAATAAAGTAAAGTGAGTGAGGAGGAAGACAGTAGGAGATGAGAGAAGTGAGGTAATGGAATACCTGATACCATTAGGTTTATAATGCCATTGGAAAACTATGAGTAAAATGAGGGACAGGTATAGATTTTGAGCAGAGAAGTGGCATCTGACTAGGATTAAGATTTTAGCTCCACTGTTGAAGATAGTTACAGGGGTGAAAGTGAAAGTAAAAAATCAACGTGATGATTAATTTTATCTGCCAACTTGGCAAAGGCATACTCAGATAGCTGGTAAACAATTATTTCTGGGTGTATCTGTGAAGGTTCCTCAGGAAGAGATTGGTATTTGAATTGGAAAACTGAGTAAAAATTTGCCCTCATGATTGTGGTGAGCATCATCCAATTGATTGTGGGGCTGAATAGAGAAGAAAAGGGCAAATTTGTTTTCTCTGCTTCAGCTAAGATATTCATCTTTTCCCCTCATATATTGGCACTCCTGATTCTCAAGTCTTCAAATTTAGTCTGAGACATACACCACTGGCCCTCTGGTTCTCAAGTTTTCAGGTTTGGACTGGAACTACACCACCAGCATTCCTGGGCCTCCAGCTTACAGAAGGCAGATCATGCAACTGCACCTCCATAATCAAGTAAGCCAATCCCTCATAATATGTTTCTTCCTGTATACCTTATATATTTCCTATTGGTTCTGTTTCTCTGGAGAACCCTAACTAATTAAACTAGTTATGATGTTATGATAGTAATCTAGCCTAGAGATGATGTTGGCTTGGACCATCTTTGTAGCAGTGGGTGATATGAGAAGTTAATATGTTACCTAACTAGAATTTAAATAAAAATTTGGAATAAAAAAATTCTGGATTTATTTTGAAGGTAGAACCAGACAAGATTTGTTAAAGCCTTGAATGTGGGTACAAAAGAGAAGAGTCAAAGTTTTTTGGCCTGAGGACCTGGAAGAATGGACTTGTCAAAGTCATACAGGAAGTTGGTAGAAGAGCAAGGTCTTGAAGCCAGCCCCTCTAGCTCCCTCTAACACACCTCTAAATCCCAATTTGACTGTGCCTTCCTGTGGAATGCTAATATGACTCTTTCAGACAGTGGAAACTGGCCCAATGCATATGCAGCTGCAGCAATATGCAAATGATAAATCATAAGTCTCAGAGCTAAATCTTGTACAGAGTATCACTAGTACCAGGTTTATTTCCAGGTTTATCTCTCTGCGTGCAGGAAAGGGAAAATTTCCTTACTATTTAGCTCAAGCTCATTAAAAAGTCTCTCCTTGACCAGCTTTGATAAGAAGGAAACAAACATAATGGCCCTGATTGAATATCATAAGATAATAAATATTCCAAGTGAATGTAATTGTTTTTAACCTTTATGCCAGGTACAATAAATGTCAAATGGAAAGATAACCTAGCAGACTCCTGAAATAGCTTAAATAATAGGCCCCAGTTTGCTTTAATGGGAACTCACCCAGTAGATACACTCATATAACAAATGAGAAATCCCTAATGAGAGTTCTATTATTTCTATTGGCTTTTATGCCATCCTTAATTGATTGCCATCATGCATGGCTAATTAAGAACATGATAACCCGACTGAGGTATTTTCAGGCAGTGCAATAGTTCCTGCTTTAAAACAACACTTTAAGAAACCCGCATCAAGGTGTCTGGCAGGTTACTCTATAGCTGGTGACTCCCCTATTAGAAAGCATGATCCTTAACTGATTAGTCTAACTTGGTACACTCCTTGGGGTTTAGTGCCTCAGCTGTGGACAGGAACATTGAGACCATCTCTTAATGATGCCAAAAACACCCCAGGACAATGGCCTATTTGTCCTGAGCCTACTGACTAACTTCCTGTTTCTAAGGCCCTTTTTCCAACTCCCATCCCCATGTCATAGATTTCCATCCTGAATCTCTTTCATAGGTTTATTCTCAGAGGGTTGGAATATACTGAAAAGATGGCTGGATTTGCATTCTATATTTAGCTCAACTATAAACTAGCTATATGACCTTGAATAAGTCACTTCTATGCTATTTTATAAATATTTTTTCTGTTCAAAAGTGAAGGGTTGAGAGAGATAAATCCAAGCATGCTTTCAGTTTTGCCTTTATTTTGTGGCCCATCTTTGTCAAAAAGCCTGTGGTGTGATTGGAAATATTTGTTAAACTCATTTCCATTGTCTCCTCTGTGACTTTAGAAAAAGGAAACTTGCCCTGACAAGCACTTCTTTTTGTGAGAATTGAAATGAATGTGAAATTAACTTAAAATACTCAAGACAGAAAAACGGTTGCTATCATTATTATGTAATTGAATTCATTAAGCCCTTGGCCAGCAAACACAGGATTCATTCCTGCCCACCTAGAAGTGTTTGTGAAAAGTGCCTCAAGGAGTTTGTTAGGATGTTAAATATTTGTACCTCTAATAGTACATATGTCTGATTGAGGTATAAAGTTATTTCCTTTAGAAACTAACCTGTATCATGGAGATGCAAGTTAAAACATCAAAGAGATATCATTTTGCAATAATCAAATAGGAAATAATTAAAATCTGTTAATATCAAGTATTGGTAAAGAATGGCATAATGGGAATCCTAATCTATTGTTATTGAGAATGTGAATTTGTATAATTTCTTTATCTAGTAAATGGAAACATGTGCATGTACATAAATGCTCATAGCAGCATTGTTTGTAAGTGGAAAGACCTGGAAAATATGAATATACGTATATAGTATGTATAAATATATTGGGGAAAATCATGCAATGAATGAAAATGAGTAAGCCACAGCTATACACACCAACATAGGTACATCTAAAAATCATGTCATTTACCAAAAAAAAAATAGCATGCCTTAGATAAATACAGATAGTATAATTTTAGCTTTATAATGCTTAAAAATTGAAAAAAAATTAAATGGTATTTTTTTAGGGATATGGATTTGAGTGATAAAACTACTTTTAAAAAGTGAGAGAATGATGAACAAAATATCCAGGATAGGTGAAAAGATGGGGAGATAACTAGAAGAAATATAAGGAAGTTTCAAATTTTGGCAATGTGCTCTTTAGTTTTGGAACTTTAAAAACTATTATAAAATCAATATATGGCTATCATAAACTCTGGAACAGTATAGAAGAATATAAGGTCAGGAATAGAGCTGTCCCTTTTCTCTTCTCCACAATTCCATTTAAGAGATGAAAAGAGCACTGTTAATAATTTGGTATATATCCTTCTAGGTCAGTGGTTCTCAGTGTGGTCCCTGGACTGGCACTAAGTGCACCACCTGGGAACGTGTTAGAAATGCAAATTATTGGCTTCATCCTAGATTTATTGATTTAGAAACTCTAGAGACGTGGCTGTGCTATTCGCGTTTTAACAAGTCTCTCAGTGGTTATCAACCCTGGATGAATAATAATAGAAACACCAAAGGAACTTTGAAAAAAAAATGGTAATGCCCAGGTCTTACCTCCAGAGATTTTTTTTTAAGATTTTATTTATTTACTTGACAGAGAGAAACAAAGCCAGAGAAGGAACACAAGCAGAGGGATTGAAAGAGGGAGAAGCAGGCTTCCCGCCAAGAAGGCAGCCCGATGCAGGGCTCAATCCCGGGTCTCCGGGATCATGACCTGAGCTGAAGGCAGTCGCTTAACCAACTGAGCCACTCAGGCGCCCTTACCTCCAGAGATTTTTAAAAAGCTCCTCCAATAATTATAATGTGTTGACAGGGTTAAGAGTCATTGGTTTATGCTTTCTATATACATATACATATACATGTAAAACATATACATATACAAGATATTATATATATTATTAGTGAAAAGTATGCATAGATTTTTTTTCATAAATATATGACAGAGAGAATCTTCTGTATCTTTCACTTTCCACTAATAATATATAAACAAATATAAATCTATGTCCCTTTTTAAGCGGTGGTTGTATAGGTGCCCTATAGGGGACATTGGACAATATCTGGAGCCTATTTTGGTTGTCACAACTGGGAGAGGTTCTACTAGCATCTGGTGAGGAGAGGGTAGGGATGCTGCTAAATATCTTAAAATGGACAGCACAGCTTCCCAGAATGAATTATCTGGCTCCAAATGTCAATAATGCTGAGGTTGAGAAACCCTGTTTTTTTTTTTTTTTTTAAAGATTTTATTTATTTGACAGAGAGAAACACAGCCAGAGAGGGAACACAAGCAGGGGGAGTGAGAGAGGGAGAAGCAGGCTTCCCGCTGAGCAGGGAGACTGATGTGGGACTCGATCCCGGGTCTCCAGGATCATGACCTGAGCCGAAGGCAGTGGCTTAACCAACTGAGCCACCCAGGCG